>CABHPP010101075.1:0-19450 GCA_902168425.1 Peromyscus attwateri | reverse complement strand
GAAAGAAAGAAAGAAAGAAAGAAAGAAAGAAAGAAAGAAAGAAAGAAAGAAAGAAAGAAAGAAAGAAAGAAAGAAAGAAAGAAAAGAAAGGAAGCAAGCAAGCTGCCCAGGCATGGTGATGTGTGTGCCTTATTCCAGCACTGGGGGGAAACACTTCTGAGTGCAGGCTCCTTTATCTGTGACTGTGAGGTAACATCTCAGGTGGGCTGGAGCCTTCTATGCTCCCTACCTCCAAAGGTGCAGGCTCCTCCCAGCAGATCTGGGAGATATGGATACTCCTGGCCAAGCCCCCAGGTTCCAAAACCCCACTCTTCTCCAACACATAGCCCGGCCCATCACCGACTTCCCCAGCTCTCTGGCCTCCTCTCCTGCCTTCATTTAAGTGACGGCACACCGGGCTCTCCTGCCCTTTTGCCTCAGCCTGGTCCATCCAAGCTTCATGTGTGGCTCTAGCAACACCGTGGCCCAGAACTCTCCGCTAAGCTCCAACCCAGGAGCTAACTGTCCCTGAGATGTCTCGGAGCTGAGCTGGGAGCAGACCTCTCCACCTGTGCTCCTCTGCAGCAGCCAAGAGCCTCTGTTTGCCCCAGAATTAAACAGGCCCAGGCTTGGTGAGGAGACATACCCTGCTTTGGATCCTGTGGATTGTGGTAGCTCATGTGACCAAGGTCTGGAACATTCCATACTCTCAGGATAACAGTGATCCGGGTTCATTCACAACAGACCCAGGACTTGGCTGGTATCACTTGGCGATGACTGCCTTTGTCCTGATAGATTTGAAGCCAAGAGGCCACACGTGAAAGCAGCATACACTGTGCATGCGTATCTTATCTATGAACTTCCTTTTGTCCTAACCAAAAAAAAAAAAAAAAAAAAGCCTGAGCCATGTTCTGTTTTCCTCGGTCTGCGATGAGATGAGGGAGCGCACTGCAGAAGTCAGGCACCTTCTCAGGCTGCAGCCAACGCACCCAGAGCGCACACTAGGCAGCAGGGGTCAGCCGCCAGATGACCCTGTCCAAAGCGGACCTGGAGGCTGACCGAAGCAAGCCGAGGGACAGGGAGGCTAGGAGAGGAAAAGAAGGGCTTGCTCTCGGGGCGGAGTGCGGACCAGTCCACAGACTTGTCTCTTAAGTGGGTCAGTGAATTCTCTTCTCTAAACCAAGCAGTTTTTTTTCTGTGAGTTCAGCCCTGAAAAGCCCTGACTGAATAACCCATCGCCTCAGTGAGGGACATCAGGCCACAACCATCATCCACCTCCCGTGTCTCCCTCACCCCTCACATGCAGCTACTGACAAAGCCTGCCTGCATCCCAGGCTCCAGCGACGGCCATGCTGGCTGGTTTTTGGCCATCGCATCCTTACAGCCTTTTCATTGCCACTGGTTCCACCCTCAAATGTGCTCCAGCCCACTAAGGTCCAGATCTCCAGATCTCCTCAGTGAAAGGCTCCAGCCACCCGACTTCCCTGCCCCTGGGTATCACTCCCCGGTAGACTGTGCCGCCCCCACAGGCTGCTCTTCTCCCTCCAGCAGGTGAAGGCCGCTGGGTAAGCTCCACCTGCTCTGAGGCGGCCGGCCTTCACCAGCTCCCTAGCTGAGGACTCCTGCTCTCGGCTCTCTCCACCTGGGCATGCTTTGTGATCTATTTTGACTTCAGTCTTTGGACCCCACTCTCTAGCGACTGAGAGCTCCGTGAGGGTAGAACTATCTCCTTCATCTCCTTGTGCCCAGTTCCAGAGCACATTGACTGTCAGCACAGAGCACTCAGGAGGTGCTTACGGAAGGAACAAGGAAATCAACTGTGTCCCTAGGAGCCCGGTTTATCATTCCCCTTCTCTTTCCTCCTCTCTCTTCCCATCCTCCCCTTCTTTCCTCTCTGTCTTAGTTACGTCCCCATTTCTATAACTGGACACCATGACCAAGGAAACTACTAAAAGAAAGCATTTATTGGGGCCATCAGTTTCAGAGGGTGAGCCCATGGCCATCAGAACAGAGAGCGCAGCAACAGACAGGCAGGTGTGGTGCTGGAGCAGTAGCCGAGAGCTTTCATCCTGAAGAACAATCATGAGGCAGAGAGAGCTAACTGGGAATCACTCAAGTCTTGTGAACCTCGAAATCCACGTCCAGTGACACACCTCTCCAAGGCCACGCCTCCTACTCCTTCCCAAAGAGTTCCATCGACTGGGGACCAAGTAGCCAAACATTCTCAATTCAAACCAACACACTCTCCTCTTCTCTCTTCTCTCTTCTTCCTCTGGAAATGGTCAGCGTGTTGTGGTTTGAATGGGAAGTTCCCCATAGTCTTGGACATTTGAATACTTGGTTCCTGGTTGGTGACACAGTTTGGGGGATTTAAGAGGTGTGACCTTGTTGGAGGAAGCATGTCAGGGTCAGGCTCTGAGCATTTAGAAGCCTTTAAAACACCATTTCCGGTGGGCCTCCTGTTCATGGTATATGATGTGAGCTCTCAACTCTGAGCTTCCGGCTCCAGCCACCATGCCACTACCCCTTCCAGCCATCTAACCCTCTGGAACCGTAAGTCCAGAATAAACTCTTTCTTCCACAAGTTGACTTGGCCATGGTGTTTTTATCACGGCAACAGAGAAATAATTAATAGAGGCAGACTGGGGGAAACAGTGTCCCTTGGTAACGGTAGAACACAAAACCTTATATGGATAATACAAAGTACACAAAACAAGCACATTGCCCACGAGGTCCTCACACTGCCACTTCTATTTCATAGATGAGGGGCTGTGATTCAGGAAGGTTTGCTGACTGGAACTCAGAGCACACATTTACAAAATCCACTCTCAGGGAAGAGGTGCCCCGCCCCAGCTCTTGTCAGAGGTTGAATAAAGGCAAACTCTTGACTACACTGACCACTGGGGGTCAGGGGGCAGCCACGTGTGGGCACTAGAGTCACTCCCAGCCCACATCACACTCACCCTCAAAAAATCCGGGTTCTAACCAGCTGTGGCAGCCCCCATCTGTAATCCCTGAGAGGTTGAGGTAGGAGGATTACTGTGAGTTCAAGTCCATCCTAGAGCACACAGTGAGTTTCAGGTCAGCTTGGACTATTGTAGCAAAACCCTATCTTAAAAAATAAATAAATAAATCATCTGCTAGAAGCAGACCACATGGAAGGGGAGTGAGGAAACAAACCAGGAATCCCGGGGGTCAAGGATGGAAACAGACCACACACTCAGAACTGCGTTGCTGGCCTGTTTAATAGCGAGCCCTGGACAGTGATGGTGCACTGCTGGACGGCCGACGCTCTCCAGACGGGAGGTACTAACCTATGGCTCTCAGCAACAACAGGTTACAACAGGTTGCTGGGCTGTAGGACACTACTGTCCAGCACCAGGCAGGACGGGAGCTGCACATGTGTCCACGGGGGCCTGGTGTGCAGAGGACACACTAGCAGTTGGGGTGTGAAGCCGCTTCAGTGCCCAGAGCACACAGCAGTCACCAAGCAGACGCACGTGTTCCTGGAGCATGGGTCTCCTGGACCCACCCCAGGTGTCATGGAGCGGCTCAGAGGCTGCACTGAGTGCCAGGATCCCAGAGGGAGGGAGGCGCCACCACAGTCCAGGTGTCTTCAGTGCGTCCTCCTCGGCAGCACAAACGGGGTGGAGGGAGAGCTCTCCGAGAGGCACAGCTGGCTCCAGCATCTGTAAGACATGGTGTCACCATCTTGACTGGAGGGGGCTCGGCAGTCACTTGAGGAGATCAGGCAGGGCCCTGTACACGATGAACTCGAACTGATAACATAGGGCAAGATACGGGTCTATCTGTTCCGGCAGCCTGTGTCAGCCGCACAGGCTCAGGCTAGCAGAGTGCACTGGGAGCCAAGCTGCCGCTTCTCTGCCCCCCAGACCTGCCCTCCAGCCTCCACCTCTTTCTACCCTGAAAGGAGGCGACTGCAGCAATCCCTCCCCCAGCCAGCCAGCCCAACAGCCTTGACCAGAGACCTGTAGCGAACTTCTGAACAGGCCGCCGCCCATACCCATTCCAAACACTGAGCCCAAGGGACATCAAAGGCAGGAAATCGGATGAAGAGAGCCTTTGCCCACCCCTCTCCCAGCTCTGTCTTCGTCCTGGGTGTGAGCAGACAAGATGGTGCTGGAGACACACACAGCCTTGCCTGCCATCCAACCGCCACTCATCCCTAACACCACAGGGACTTGGGCGGATGGCTTGGATCTTTCCCATCCATGTTTACTCCAGCAAGCCTCTGAGCCCCTCCCCCATTCCTCAGGTTCAAGGCCGGAAAGCTGAGCCCAGCTGCTGAGGAGCTGTCTCCTGGCCTCTGAAGACTGCTCTAGGAGTAAAAGAGGATCCAACAAGGCCGCTGAGGAAGTAGGGACAAGAAGGGCCAGGTCCTTGACTCAAGCTGAACACCGCCTATGATGTGCCTGTGATGTGCTTTATGGTGGGAAGGGAGGCCATATCTTCTACCAGCATCTCACAGAGCGGTGGGGAAGCAGGAGGGAGAACAGGCCCAGGAGACGGAGCATGGAACCTGGAGCCCTGCAGTCCAGTTCCTGGCTCTGCCACTCTCCTGAGTAGGTCACACGTTTCTCTCTCTGAGCTTCTGTCAGTGAAGGGTCTGCAGGAATTTAGAGACCCTCCATTCCACGGAGGAGAGAGCAGGAAAGCGCATGGTGGAAGTCAGCAGAGCGTATCAGGAGGCAGGAGGAGGAACCTGGTACAAGAGAAGACACCGGGTGCCCAGGACCAGGAAAGTGAGTGCAAACAGTTCCCTGGACCCTGCCCACTAACACACACACACACACACACACACACACACACACACACACACACACACATATACACACACTGCACTGCACTGCCCTGGACTATCCTCTCTCTAAGGCAGTGGGGGAGGCATCTTTGATGTGAGAAATCCGCCACTCTCAAGGCTGGTGTGGCACGGCTGTCCGGGACAGGTGCCAAACCCTTAGCCGCTAAGCAAGGATCACACATCGTCGGCTTCACAGCTGCTTAGTTGCACCTGCCCGCACCCTCACCCCTCCCCAGGCCATCTTCACAGGCACCCTGCACCACTGCCTTCTTGGCAGTAACTTGCAAGCAGGAGGGCTGAGCGTCACCCAGAAACAGAAGCCTCCAGAAGACCCCACACACAGCTGAATACCGATGAGGCACCCCCCACCCACCCCCACCTCCCGTTTCACGGTTCAGTCTGAGGTGGCCTTGGACTGGGGTTGTTCTGTCCTTTGGGCCACCCAGGCCCTTCTCTCCAGATGGTGCCTGTCCTCACCAGAGATGGATACAGGAGAGCCAGACACAGCTGGGAATCCTCAATCCCACGTCTACTTCCTGCAGCTTCTGCTCCTTGCCATCACCACCCCCAACACAGCACACGAAGCTCCTGGCCCCAAGCTACCATGAGCAGGGGTCAGAGGAGGGAGCTCCGCACAACTCTCTACCCGCAAGGTTACCCCAAACAACCAGGGATACCTCGAGTGGGAGTGAAGACTCTTCCCCCTCCCTCCTCCACCTCGGCTGGCCCCAGCCTGCCCACTCCCATGCACGGACAAAGGCTTCACGCAGGAGAGAGCCGCAAGCTGAAAGCCGAGGTCTGACTGTGTCGGCCTCGGGTACAAAGGGCCCTGTTGAGCCCGGCACACTGCAAGGTGGACTGGGCGGATGCAGAGGTGCAGAAACACATAGGTACCAGGAACGGACTCCCGTTCAGAGGCCCCTCCAGCTCCCTCCTTTATACACATGGGTGCACAAAGGCTGTCTGTGCCTAGAGGACAGCCAGGGAGGGAGAGACAGTCAGAGGCACAGGGAACTCCAGCCCCACCCTGGACTTGCAGCTGTCTGGCTTGGTGAGAGCAGAGGCCGTCACTGTGCCCACCCCACCCAGCCCCACCCCCACTCCCCCTGTGCCTCAAGGCTCTCACCTGTGCAGGAGACAAGAGCTTGTGGGATGGACCTTCCACTGCGCTCCACAGACATGGGCTCTGGAAGGCACAGAAGGGGCTGACCCTCTCTCAGGAACAGCCTGACACCTAGGAGTCATCCCCTCCACAGGCACCGGGCTCGGCCTCATGGGATGCACGCCTCTCCCGAGCCAGTGGCGCTATCAGGCCCTGGGCTCGGAGGAGGAGTCCACCACCCAGGAACAGGATCCCGCACAGCACCAGGAGGGACAGCACACCCAGCACCACCGCCTGAACCATCCGCGGCCCCTCCGGCGGCTGCAGTGGCAACCCGGACTGGTTACAGCAGCTCAGCCAGGCAGCCTTGGCCGCAGCCCCCACCTGTGAGCCGTTCATGCTCCCACCAGCTGCCCAGATGTGCACACTACCCTGAGAGCGGAGGCCCTGAGAGATGTATTCAAGGGGCGGGCCTCCCGGGGCTCTACCGCCCCACTCTACCCAACTCCACGCAGAGTGAATGCTCAGGCCCCTCCTAGACAGGCTCCTCCAGAGTAGCCTGTAGGTCCTTCTCTGACAGGCTGGATTCTTAGGCCGAGCCTGTCTGTTCTCTCATCCCACGCCTGTAATTTGAAATTTCCAGGTAAACCCAGGAGGCCTGTCCCCAAGGATCCCCTCCCTTGAAAAACACCAAGGTTCAGTGTTCTCAGGGCTTTTCTGCTTTTGAGACTCTCAGACCCCCCCTCCCAGGTGCTGACCACTGCGCTTTCTGTTACTGAACTAAAAGTTCAACCCTTCTAGCCCCCAGGGACACAGTCAAATGGGCAGCCCAACGGATCCGGATGTGGAAACCCTTCCCCTGGGTCAGGGAAGCAGAACACAGGAGTCCTCCAGACACCGGGGCAGGGAGAATGGGTGGAGCATGGTACCCAGAGGACAAGGCCTACCTCCACTTTCTCTCCTGTCCTATTTACCAAGACAGCATAGAGAGAGCAAAGGGTATGTGGAAGGGCTCGGAGGAAGGGGTGGGGGGGGATGATGTAATTATAATTTTATAAAAAATTAAAAAGAGCACAGATCTAGCCCACTGTCCCCATCCCAGAATCATAATGCTCCAGAAGTATAGGGACAATACTGTCTTGGAAGACAGCCCCCTGCCAGGTAGATATCCATGACATGGCCAGGGTAGGGGAGTCAAGTACAATCTGGATGCAGAGAAGCCTGCCCAGGTCTCCTGGAAATCCTTTAGCGAATTTTAAATTCCCTTTTCCTTTTTTTTTTGGATGAATGCTGTCTGCATGTGTCCCTGCAGGCCAGAAGAGGGCATCAGATCCCATTATAGATGGTTGTGAGCCCCCATGCAGTTGCTAGGAATTGAACTCAGCACCTCTCGGAGAGCAATCAGTGCTCTTATCGGCTGAGCCATTTCTCCAACCCCTTAAGTTCCCTTTTCAAAGACGGAGTCACTGTGGAGAGCCTTGGGGTACAGACCAGTTGGCAGAGCGCTTGCCGAGCAACTTGCCCAATGGAAGGTTTTGGGTTTTAAACCCCAGCAGGGTATAAAAGAGGGCGGGGCAGCACCACCTGCAAGCCCAGCACTTGTACAAAGAACAGAAGAAATGCAAGGTCATATTGCATCATGAGTGCCAGGCCAGCTAGGACTACCTAACTTTGTCTCAAAAAGAACTAGGGCTGGGCAGTGGTGGTGCACACCTTTAAGCCCAGCATTGAGAGGCAGAGGCAGGCAGTTCAAGGCCAGCCTGGCCTACAGAGCAAGTTCTAGGGCTACACAGAGAAACCTTGTCTCCAAAAACCAAACCCCCACCCCCCCCAAAAAAAAAAGCCGAGTTATGACTTTAATCCCAGGCAGAGGCTGGAGGATCTGAGTCTGAGGCCAGACTGAGCTTAAATATTTCCAGGACAGCCAGGAATGTAGAATGAGTAGGGGGCCCGTGCGGCGGTGGCGCACGCCTTTAATCCCAGCACTCGGGAGGCAGAGGCAGGCGGATCTCTGTGAATTCGAGGCCAGCCTGGTCTACAGAGCGAGATCCAGGACAGGCAGGACTGTAGAATGAGTCAGGAATGTTCAGCTATGTAGAGACCCTATCTCAAACATCCCCAAAGGTCACTTCTAGTCAACGCCTCAGAAGCAAACAGGGAACACCCCAACTGAAGCATGCCAGGGAAGCCTGTGAATACACCTTTTCTAGCTCCAAACCCCTCGGACGTCCATCCTCCAGTGTCCAGAGACTGACTAGAATACCACAACCTGTCGGGAAAGTGCACACATGGCCTGGGAAACTCCTCACAGTTCTCTGGTCGTCCTAGCTCCCTCCCAGGACCATGACCAGGACCCCAGCCAGCTCCAGCGCTCCTCCCTATGGGCAGCTCACTCAGGTGTGCTTAGATCTCCCAGGGTGTAGCCAACAGCATTGCAGAATACAGAATAAGTGAACAGGTATAGCAGTGCAGACTGAGTACGCCTGTGTGAAAATGTGTCCCCAAGCACTGCCCGAACAGTGAGGCAGGCCACCCTGGGCAGCGTCAGCAGACACAACCCCAAGACCCGCCTTTCCTTAGATACCCTGTATTAAATAATTTTGTGTATACTCTATAAAGACAAAACACCCCATTGCCCTCATTCATGACAGTCATGGTCACATCTGGCTGGTCACATCTGGCTGGGTGACACCTTCGTATGTGAATGTCCAACAGCACAAGCGCCACCAGTTTTTTTGGTTGTTGTTGTTTGGTTGGTTTTGGCTTTTCAAGACAGGGTTTCTCTGTGTAGTTTTGGTGCCTGTCCTGAATCTTGTTCTGTAGACCAGGCTGGCCTAGAACTCACAGAGATCCACCTGACTCTGTCTCCCTACCCATGTTTTACAATCTTGCATCTAAGCTGTTAACGCCCATTATGCAGGATACACAGACAAGGAACTTCTCTTAAGCGTTCAGGAGGGTGGAACCCAGCAGGGAATTAGCATAGGGAGGATACCAAGGTCAGCAAGCAAGGCAACAGTTACCCAAAACGGGGGCCAGGACCCTACAGGTCCCCCTTTTACTAAAAAATGAGCTTCTGATTTAGACTGCGTGGGACGTCAGCAGGTCACCTTACCCGTCATGGAGACGCCTGCCCAGGCCACACAGGCGCTCTGTCTTAGGTTGGTGAACGCCCCCCAGGCATTACCCATCTATGAATACTCATTATCATACAGGCTCAATCATGTGTGAGCTGCAGAGTTAACTGCTGCCAAAGATCTCAAAGTGGCACTGGGCTTGCAATCTGTGTGTTCGATACAGAAAAGACCAACAGAAGTCCTATCTCACCCATAGCCAGTAGGCTAAAGGCAACTGAGCCATTCCCTTCCATAACGAGTCTTACTGCAAATGCTCCACCAGTTTTAACCTGTGTTTAACTGCATCAACCCGCTCATCTCAGCTTGGAATAATGCCCTCAACAATCATGTGAGTCCTCATGAGAATGTCAGGAAGTGTTCCTGTTTCAGGGCAGGACACAGGCCACAACAGCTGAGCCAAACTCACATCTCAACTTTATTCACCACCCTCACTGTAGTTCTGTACAGTGTAGAAAGAGAACCCACCAGGGGGTGTGGAAAGGCTGCTCCAGGACAGGACCACTGCAAAGGTGACAGGGTCACCCAAGGCTGGAAACCACAAAACAAGGACATCAAGAGCTTCTCTTCAAGTCTCACCAAGGATCTAGAGCAGGTTCCAGAGCCCAAAACGTCAGCATCACAGACTCCCAGGGCCATCAAGGAGTTGCCAAGGCTGCAGAGAGTCCTACAGGGCAAGGGTGTCTTTGATGAGCCTGCGCATGGTGGTGGTGACCGAGGTGCCCAGGGCATCGGTGATCTGAAAGGAGATCTTGTAGAGGTAAGGCTGCACGTCCCGCAAGCCAGTGTCAAACACGTTGTCCACCTCTGACTGCGTGGGCATCTTGGGCAGGTACTCATGCCGGCTCATCACCTCCACAATGTTGATGATCTTCTCACAGAGCTTCTCCCCCACCTTCTCTCGACAGATCTGCCGCTCCTGCTCTGTGGCCAGGGCGACCACATGCACCTTGACCGTCCACACCTCCCAAGGGATGCACTCGTCCGAAAAAGGCCAGCGTGACTTCTTCTTCTGGTAGAATTCCAAGGACATCTGGCCTAGCCCGTCACCACCTGAGTTTCGAAGTGCATCCTGGAGAAGACACAACAGGTAAGCAGGCCATGGCCTTGGAAGGTTCTTTTGTTTTATTTATTTATTTATTTATTTATTTATTTATTTATTTATTTATTTATGTGTACAGTATTCTGCCTGCATGTATACCTGCATGACAGAAGAGGGCACCAGATCTCATTACAGATGGTTGTGAGCCACCATGTGGTTGCTGGGAATTGAACTCAGGACCTCTGGAAGAACAGCCAGTGCTTTTAACCTCTGAGCCATCTCTCCAGCCCGCCTTGGAAGGTTCTTATCCTGTGAGGCCCGATTCCCACACCGGGGGATTCCATTTCCACTTCTACCCACCCTACCCACTAAACACTACAGGGGTGAAACCTATAGAAGGTAGAGGACTTGTGTGAGGGACGTAAATACTGCGAGCCTAAAACTGGTTCAAGCAAACTAACACCCTTCTCCTTGCCTAGCTCCAGCTTTAAGAAGTGGCCTGTATCAAACGTGAGCTGAGGTGCAGATGTACATGCACACATGTGTACACACTCACACATAATGAATTACTGTTATAACCAGGGGCCATGCTGTGGGTTGAACAAGAACGGCCCCCACAGGCTATTTTTTGTATATTTGAATACTCGGTCCCTAGTTGGTAGAACTGTTGGGGTTTGAACTAAGGTTATGTGACATGGATATGGAAACATCCAACGTTGCATTTCTCAAGAAGGGAACTCGGAATGCTAACAGACATGAGAAAGAACATGGGAACGCCTTGTGGCCTTCCTTGGTGTCTAGAAAACAGGGCAAAGGCTGCTCCCTCCCGTGACTCAGACATTTATATGACCTTGAAGATGCCGGCCTGAGGACCAGGCTTCTCTGCTCAACTGTAAACTCGTAACTGTCATCAAGAGCTGTGATGATAAAAACGAGCCTTGGGATGCATTTGCACACTTGTGCTCAAGTGCCTCGGGACCCTGGTTTCCTGTTTCAGTTCTTCTGCATTCATCAACCTCTCACAAGAACTGTTGAAACAGATTACAGGGCGTGGCTTTGTTGGAGGTGTGTCACTGCGGGTGGGCTTTGAGGTTTCAAAAGACTTGTGCCATTCCCAGTAAATTCTCTCTGCCTCACGGTTGTACCTCAACCTGTAAGCTCTCAACTCCGGCCCCAGGACCATGCCTGCCTGCTGCTGTTCTCTCCGTCCTGATGGTCACAAACTAACGCGCTCTGAAACTGCAAGCCCAAACATGTCACAGCGTCTTATCACAGAAGGAAAAAAGTAAGACAGAAGTTGGTACCAGGAGTGGGGTATGCTGGGACAGGTTTAACCACACTGTTTTGGAGAAGAATGTGGAAGACTCTGGGACTCTGACCTAGGAAAGTGATGGAATACTGTAAGCAGGGCTTATGGACTCTCCAGCGGGAGTGTGGAAGACAATGGTGCTGAAAGCGATTCAGAGGGGAACAATATCAGTAACTGGGCTAGAGGCCATGCTTGTGATATTTACCAAAGGAATGTGGCTGCCTTCTATCCTTGTCCTAAGAATCTACCTGAGGTTAAATTTAAAAGTAACAAACTAATTTTGTTAGCAGAGGAGAGTTCAAGACAGCCTAATAGAGACTCCATCACGTGGTTGTTAGTAACCACCCTTACACAGGTCTACAATGAAAATGAGTGCGTCGGGGAAAAGAAAAAATGTGCAGTTTGAGGAGAAAACAGCACCAGGAAGTTTCATGTTGGAGCCTGACCTTGTACTGAAGGAGGTGAGATTTTTAAAAGGCCTAATCCAAAATGGAATGAAGGGAGGGCCTCAGGGAGGACCCTGCCCAGCTAAGCTCCCAATCTGTAAAAGGGGAAGGCTGGAGGGATTTTCTGCTCCTAAAAGTAACAAAACAAAGCTGCTATGAATATGATTCGTGGAGGCCAAGGTTCTCCCCAAACCTGGCAGTACTGTTCACGTGGTTCTGGCTTTAGGATACACAAGTAACAAGGTTGTGGAATCTTCCTCCACGGCTAAGGGGAGCCACTGAGGCCAAGTGTGTGGCAGAGGGGTCCCTGCATGGAGGCCCTGAGGGGCCACTGTGTGAAGCCGTGAAAGTGAAGCCTGAATTGCACTGGAGACCCCAAGAGGTCAGAGATGCCAGAGCCATGAGACACCTGCCAAGGAGGGCTGCAGACACGGAGTAGAACCAGCCCAAGAGACGGAAGTGTGTCAGTGTGCTGCAGTCAACAAAGCTGGAAGGGTGGAGCCATCTAAGCCCTCTGACGTCAGACATGGGGTTACAGGATTTGGAGTTTGCCCTACTGGGTTTTCGGTCTTGCTTTGGTCCAGTATTTCCTCACTGTGCTCCTCTTCCTTCCTTTTGGAATGGTAATGTATATTCTGTGCCATTGTATGTTGGAAGTATGTGATCTGCTTCTTGGTTTTATAGGGAGTTATAGGTAAGAGATTGCCTTGAGTCTGATCCCCAGAGCCATGTTGGGCACGGAGTGGATGCTTACAGCTCCAGCCCTGGGAAGGCAGGGGCAGGGGGATGCCTGGGCTCGATAGCCAGCTAGTCTAGCCTCATCTGTGAGTTTCAGGCCAATGAGACTGTCTCAAAGGATGACACCCAGGCTGTCATCTGGCCTCCACACGCACATTTCTCATGTATCCACACATACATGTGCACATAGGCATTAAAAAATAGATCACTTGCCAAAGTGACCCTGTGAAGAGCTGTACCAAAGTTTGACTCCAAACTGTCTGACCTCGACACCTGTCACTTGGACGTCACATTGAGGGCTCCTCTTTCCACCACCCCACTCCTGGGTCCCCCGCAACCTTGAAATCATTTTCCAGGGCCTGGAGGAATGGCTCACTGGTTAGGGTACTGCAGAGGACCCTAGTAGTTCCAACATTCTACCAGGCAGCCCACAACCACATCTAATTCCAGCTTCAGGGAACCTAACAGCCTCCTCTGGCTCCCACAGGCACCCATACACGTGTGCACATACACAGACACACGTGTGGCACATACTTATACAGATACACATGTGACACATGCTTACACAGATGCATGTGTGGCACATGCTTACACAGACACACGTGTGGCACATACTTATATAGACACACACGGCACATACTTATACAGACATACACATACACAAAACACCATCTCTTCTGAAAACTCTCCAATATCTCCTCCCCAGACAAACCCTACTTGCTTTTCTCCTTCATGACAACCCAAACTCAGTCCCTCTTTAAAAAGCAGGAGGAATGGTAAAGCCTTAGGGCCCGGGTTAGAAAAGAGGAAGTCAAGGCTGGAGTCAGAAAGTGAAGGACAAGAGATCTGGCAGTGGCATTTCTTCTCTCCTGAGCAGCACATGGAACCAAACATCCAATAGTTCTACCTACGCTGTCCCGTGGGCTCCTGCTCCAGGCTGGGCCCCTGAGCAACAGAAAGCCAAGACACCTCTCCAGCAAGCACAGTCACCCCTCCAAAGACAGTCAACCCTGACTGGTAGCGACAAGCGAACAATTCTGTAATGGCCCCAGACGCTAGGCAAACACTGGGCACGTGGTGAACATTAACTCCTTGTGGTGCAGAAACCCACATGGCAGGTACCACTGTCACTCAAGCTCATCTGTGGCGTCAGGCTTGTTGAGGGGGAGGGACGGCTCTAGTCCCTAGTTCCTACTCACTACGTGTCTCTGGCTGTCCTGGAACTTACTATGTAGACCAGGCTGGCCTCAAACTCTCAAGAGATCTGCCTGCCTCTGCCTGGGATGAAAGGCATGGGCCACCATCGCGCAGATGGTCCCTTCTCTGTGCCTCTCGGTCACCAAGAAATCAGAGTGACAAAGACTTCACGTCTGAAAGGGTGACTAGGAAACCTCACAGCCTCACCTGCCTTACAAGGAAAGTGATGGAGTGAGCGCTGTGGCCTCGGAGAGCGTCCACCTGACTGTGCAAACCCTGCGTAAGTACACAGCCCGGAAACGGACCGGCTCCGGGAACGAAGGACTGAAGGGAGGAGGAAGGCAAGAAGAGGAAGGCTTCCCTTCGATACCCTAAACCAGACTTCTCAGTGAAGACAAAGACAAAAATCACACCATCAGTGAGGGGGGAGTGGGCAATTCAGAAGAAATAAAAGACAACATATCACAAATTGTCTCTCGTGCAAAATCTAGATTAAATACACACACACACATACACACACACACACACACACACACACACACACACACACGCATGCATGTGTGACATGAAAGGGACCATCAAGAGCAACGTACAATGACATACATGTATGAAAACGTCACGATGAAACCCGTTATCTTATACACTATCTAAAAAATATTAAAAAATCGACACTGCCATTTCACCACGGGAGTGGGGTGACCAACATGAGCAGTCTGGTGTGTCCCTTACCCCTCTCTCCCTGCCAACACCAGTGTACACAAGCACAGGTCACAAGGCCCAAAGGGACTTCACATCTGGAGAGAAGTCACTCAGCCAAGCACTTCTCCCTCTTAGAGTTTCAGACCAGATGGGAAAGGCCCAAACTATGTGAGGAAGAAACAGAAGAGAGCTGTCACACACGGCTGTGGGGCCAGGGTGGTCAGGACCACAGGAGCCATGACCACCTCCCAGGGACCTGACTGTTTAAGCTGGGGGCTGAGGTAGTTCAGCTCGCCCTTCCTCCTGAGAAAGTAGGAGCACCCTCTCAGACACACAGAGCTCACCTCCCCCAGGGGAGCTCTCAACACACCTGTTCTTTCAAGCCTTGAAGAACTGACTCCTGCTCTTTGGAAGGCAAGCTGGTCCACCACACAGCCAGGGTGGAGGGGTACACGTTCCAGGTCCACCTGCCATTGGCTGGGCCACTCACTCACCTACCTTGAACTCCCCAACAACCTTGCGCAAGGCCCGGTCCAGCTCTTCCGAGGAGACACGCACATATGTGAAGTCGATGAAGTCGCAGTCGACATCCTGGATGCCCACAGTGCCGATAGAGTAAGTGCCCTCCTTCTTGTAGTGAAACTTGCCGGTGCTGCGGTGCAGGAGGACGGTGTGCAGCACGGCCAGCATGGCCTCCTCCACCTGGCGGCCCTCCACCGACACCTCCAGCACTTCCGATCGACAGTTCATACTGCAGCCAGGCCCGGAGCAAAGACCGGAGACAGGAAGCTTCACCCCACCGTGGGGGCCGCCTGTAAGAACGGGTCAGGTCATCCAGAAGGTCCCGTCCACCTCCTGCTCCACTGGGCTCAGCCTCGGCCTCTACTGGCCCTTCTGTATTCCAGCAGCACGTTTTATGAGAAACCCACAGACCCTTGCGAACAGGAAGGGGCAGAGCCTCAAGATGCCCAGTCCAACTACCAGGTGAGGTGAGACTTGACTCCATTTGTGGCATTCAGTCTGACAGTGCCGCCTCGGGCAGGCAGAGCCAGCGTGAGCACGGCAAGCTCTGCCCTCGGAAGCTGCAGGTGCAGAAAGGCAGGAAGGAAAATGGTCCCACAACGGCAAGAGCATGAGTTGGGAGCACAGAGAAAAAAGCCAAGTCAATCTTCTGGGACCTTAATGGCCGGGTTAAAGCATCTGGACTCTACCCCAAGGGAGACAAAGTCACTGAACCCTTGTGTCAACACCAAATCCCTACATCAGAAAGTCAGCTCTGGCTGCAGGGCATATGACAGCTCTTTACTCCTTTGGGGTCACAAACCACTTTGACAAGTCATTGGAAAGCTGTAAAGGTTAGGCTTTAAAACCCAGATAATACACACACTCCAAATCTACACATCTCCAGAGCATTCTAGACCCCTGTGTAAAATGTATTCAATACAGAAAGGTTGGGCAGCAAGACCAGCGAGGAGGGGACTAGAAACGGGCAGTGAGACATGGCGTGTGAAAACAGTCATGTCCAACAGTCCCGGGGTGAGTTCCAAAGAGCAGAACTACTCTGTCTTTATATTTTAAGAGACAAGGCCTGAGCTGGGAGCAGTGGCGCACACCTCTAACCCAGCACTTAGGAGGCAGAGGCAGGTGGATCTCTGTGAGTTCAAGAATAACCTAGAGTACACAGTGAATTCCAGGACAAAACAGAGAGACCCTGTCTTTAAAAACGCGCGCAGGCACACACACACACACACACACACACACACACACACACAGACAAGGCCTGTTTCCCAAACTGGCCTGTAACTCCTGGACCCCAATGGCCTTCTGGCCTCCACCACAGGGGAGGATGGCTCTCCTACACCTTTCTGTGTGTAACGGTTTGGATCTGTCTGGTTGGTTGGTTTTGTTTTTTGGGGTTTTTTTTTGAGACAGGTTTTCTCTCTGTGGCCCAGGCTGTCCTGGAACTCAGAGATCTGCCTGCCTCTGCCTCCCAGTCAATGCAGGGATTAAAAGCGTGTGACACAGTTGCCTTGCTTGCTGACCTTGACCTTGATATCCTCCTTATGCTAACTCCCTGCCGGGTTCCACCCTCCTGAACACTTAAGGGAAGTTCCTTGTCTGTGTATCCTCCATATTGGGCGGTAACAGCCTAGATGCAAGATTGAAAAACATTGGTAGCGAACTTCTGCCCTCCGGGGTTCTCCCATTGTGCTGTAAGCCTGTATTTAAGACCTCCTCCCTCCTTCAATAAACGGCATTCGGCATAAAAAAAAAAAAAAAAAGCCAAGTTACAACGTAGTAACCAGACTTCATGGGAGAATCCATGCCAGCCAGCCAGACCTCCTCCAAGAATATAGAAAGCATTCAACATTGTGTAAAACCCTGTAACGATGCAGGATTTTTTTTTCTTTTGTTCTTTCTCTGTTGTAGAATATTATTTTAGGGGTTGGGGATTTAGCTCAGTGGTACAGCGCTTGCCTAGCAAGCACAAGGCCCTGGGTTCGGTCCTCAGCTCTGGGGGAAAATAAAAAGAATATTATTTTAAGGTGTGTTACTTTTGTTTATGTTGCATTTGTTTAACTCTGTGAAGCTGTGATACTATGTCTGTCTAAAATACCTGATGGGCTAATAAAGAACTGAATGGTCAATAAAATATATATATATATACATATACACATATATGTATACATACACACACACACACACACACAGGCTTGGGAGAGAAAAGAAAAGGGGCAGAGAAAGTCCTTAAAAAAAGAATACAGTAATAAAAAATATAATAAGCCATGTAAAGATGGGAAATACAAAAAAAAAAAAAAAAAAAAAAAAAGGGTGTGACACCACCACCTTGCAATCTTAGAGTATTTTGTGACAGGAACAGAGAAACTAACACTCTCAGACCCTAATCAAATCATTCGGCCTCTCTGAGCCTCAGTTTTCTACCTATAAACTGGGATTGCAGCAAAGATTTAAGAGAATCCATGTAAACAGTCTACTGGTTGAAAACAATGACTCAAAACGCCAGGTGTCCAGGGTTAAGATTCCGTAGCTGTGTCCTGACAGCTGGACAAGCCGCTTAACACTTATCCCCAGTAATAAGACGGTAGAGAGGCAAGACTGGGGATGTAGTTCAGTGGTAGAGCTCTTGACTGACAAGTGTAAGGTACACTAATCTCCAGTATCCAGGAAAAAGACAGTAATAGCCAAGCAACGACACCTTCAAAGACGGAAGGAATTAAATGTGTACACCACCTAAAACCATGCCTGACGAACAGCAAGCCTTCACTAAGCACCAGCTGCTGATGTCCATTATTATACTGTTATTACCTGGCAACCATGCAAAGATACACCGGGTGGGCGCTGGGAAAAAGAAATTAAAAGGCAGGAGCTGGAGAGATGGCTCAGTGGTTAAGAGCACTGACTGTTCTTCCAAAGGACCTGGGTTCAATTCCCAGCAACCATCATCCAGTCCTACAGGAGCCAACAACCTCCTCTGTGGGCACTGCATACCCACGGTGCAGTCACACAGGCAGGCAAGATATCCATATACATAAAAATAATAAGCTGGGCAGTGGTAGCGCATGCCTTTAATCCCAGCACTCAGGAGGCAGAGCCAGGCGGATCTCTGTGAGTTCGAGGCCAGCCTGATTTACAGAGTGAGTACCAGGACAGGCACCAAAACTACACAGAGAAACCCTGTCTCGGAAAAAAAAATAATAATAATAATAAATAAAAAATAATAAATACTTGGGAAAAATAACTTAGAACATAAACAAACATACTGAGCCCACTGAGAGAATACAAGCAGTTACATTTCTAAGTTGGGTACTCTGTTTGCCAGTGTCTTGGTGACTTCTCACCACCTCGCACACAGACCATCTCATCTTTACTGTCCTCTAGAGACCTACGTTAGACTATTTCTAACTGTAGGAATCTACACCTGGTGTTCCGATTCACTGGCTTCGGTTTGCTATCTGCTCTGATAGTGTGTTTCAGCAGGGGTTTTTGGGTTTTTGTTTTTGTTTTTTATTTTTGAGACAGGCCTTCCTCTAATCCAGGCTTGCCTCCAACTCCTGGCAATCTTCTGCCTCAACTTCCCAAGTGCTGGTCTTTGTCTCCTGCTCTTAAATAGTAGTACTCTACTCTAGACTCAAGGCATCAGGCTGGCTCCCCTCTCACCTGGCCATCAGCTCGGGCATACCTGTACCATCGGGTGTTTTCCTCTCTCCCACTAGACGCTTCCTACAGGAAAGGGACTATATCCTATTCGTCACTATAAACTGGCTCCTCTTAACCGCTCGATGCATCCCGACCCAGAATTCCAGGTTCTTCCAAGAGTTTCGTTCCTCGGGGACCAAGGATGCGACGGCTCTCTTACTCATTATTATTATTATTACCTTGTTTAACTCCATCCTGCAATTCCCCACCTAGAGATTCCCGGCTTTGGGCCAGCCCCTTCTTCCACTTCTCCCTTGAACCAGCCACTTCCCTCCTTTTCAGCATTATTCCAGGACCCACCCCTCCCTTCCAGCCCCGGCCAGTTTACACGGGGGCTACATTTCCCTCTGATCCCCCTAAAGATCAGGCTGACCCAGGACACACCAATCCCCCACCCTGCGTGTAGAGACTGGAGCAGGAGTCGCTCAGCCTCGGGTCCCCCTTCTTTCCGCCGCTCCTCCCCAGGGCCGCTCCAACCCCCGCGCGAACGCCGAGGGTTCGAGGACGGGCTAAAAGCAAAAACAGGCGGCTAGGTGGATCCGTACCGAGAATCCGGACCGGACGTCAGGGTCGCTGCCCGCGAACTCGCGCCGTCTCGGGGCAGCAGCGCAGACGACGACGAGGACGACGGGGCTCAGACACCTGTCCCGAGCAGGACACCGACTCAGGTCCCTCCTGGCCGGCGCCCCCTCCGCTCGCCAGAGCGGCGCGCACACCGGAAGTTCTGCGCGGCCGGAGGGCGGAGCCGGAAGGAACCACCCGCG
>CABHPP010101074.1:0-14877 GCA_902168425.1 Peromyscus attwateri | reverse complement strand
CACACAAACTAGTTTTTAAAGTGTCACTAAAAAAAGACTTTAAAGATCTATATTAAAAATGTCAAGCTGGGTGGTGGCACACGCCTTTAATCCCAGCACTCGGGAGGCAGAGCCAGGCGGATCTCTGTGAGTTCGAGGCCAGCCTGGGCTACAGAGTGAGATCCAGGAAAGGCACCAAAACTTCACAGAGAAACCCTGTCTCAAAAAACAAACAAAACAAAATGTCGTAACTCCAACTCTACTTCCAGGGAGAGAGAGTGACGGACTCAACAGATTATGTGGCCCTGAGAGCCCTGTGTAAAGTCTGTTTGCTCCAGCTTGTGCTGATTCCTCAGGCAGTCCCGGTTCCTCTAAGTATCGAAAGCTTGTGGCCCGCAGACACCCCAGAGGCTCCACAGAAGGAAGACATGAGGGTTGGTTGTGGCACACAGGGCCCACTTGACAGTGCCTTTCTTCTCTGGTTTTGTCCCCTCACAGAGAACACCATTGATGGTGTGGCCAGGGACAGGAATGGAGCCGACTCTTCCGTCCTGAGTGGTAAGTTCCCAAAGAGCCAGGTGGGAAGAAGGCCGCCCGGATGGTAGCTGTGAAGGGACACTTGTAATTGGGAACCGAAAGGGGCTTCCACCTCCAGTGTACCAGCATTGTGCACTTCTTGGGCTGAGGACTTCCCTCCAGGTGGCTGTCTGCTGTGCTGGGTCCTCTGCTCCCCACTGGGGTTGCTGTCTCCCTTCCTCTGCTAGAAGTCCTCTGTCACCCCACCCCTCTGTCCTCTGCTGCCTTCATCTAGAGCTTCGTGTTAGTTTGCTTTGTAGCGCTGGCAGGAGCCTGGGTGAGTGGTCCCTTCCACAGAGGGTGGACACTATGCCCCTGATGGGGACAGTTTTCCTCCCAATGGCCAGTCCCTTGCACCAGAGTCTGGGCCCTGGCCCTCTGTCTCTGACACAGAGCACATGTGGGAGTTTGGTGGCTGCTGGGCCTCGCCTGCTTACAGAGAGCCCGGGTTAGGCTAGAGCACTTCCCAGTTGTCCCAGACCCTTGTTGCTATGTAGGACCCTGCATGGTGACTCTTATTTCCAGCCTGTCTCTGAAGAGAATTTCCCCAGTAAATATAAAAGTTCCTGGGAGTGTCAGGAAGTGAACAAAGCTATTTTCTTGATCACCTCAGAAACATGGGTGCAATTAGTTTCCATAGTAACCACTGAAGGGGCAGGAGTCCCACCTACCTCCAGTGTTCATTCAGAGTGTCCTGTGCTCCAGAGGACATCAGACCAAGGGATATGTCTACCCTTTTAATGCTCCTTCCATGGGCCCTTTACAGTCAGCCCTGCTAGGCCAATCATCCTGTGTCTCTCCTAACCAGACCTTTATGTTGCAGTTCCCAGAAAGCAGGATTCTGAGGACCTCTCTGGTGAGATCTTCAACTATGAAGGTATAACTTAAAAAACTGTATCCTTATGTGGTTGGCATTGAGACTCACTAGGAGGAACTTGTTAAGCAGGGCCTCCAAACCTTGCCAGGTGCTTGTACTTTAGAGCTGGGATTGGAATGGCAGGCAGCAGTGGGTATCCAGGCTGTCAGGAATCAATGTGCCAGCAGAGTGAAGGCAGTGGGCTGTGTGCTTCTAGAATTTACCTACACCTTGACTCTCACAGCTCTGTGGCTGTGGACAGGAGCTGTGCCCTGTATATGATTCCCATGTGTAAAGTGAAGGTCCCAGAACAGAGGAGAGGGTGCCCTGGAACATGTAAGGTGCCTGGGACTGTGTGGGCTACAGACAACATGGTCATGGTTGTCTACAAGGTGCCAAAAATGAATCCAGCCCCCCACCCTCACCCCCACCCCTGGTGGTATGCAACTGAAATCCCATCACTGGGGGGGGGGGCATTGAGACAGTAGGATTGCCATGAGTTCAAAATCACTCTGGACCACACAATTTCATAACAACACACATCCCCCCCCCACCTCCCTACATACATACACACACGAGAGAGAGAGAGAGAGAGAGAGAGAGAGAGAGAGAGAGAGAGAGAGTGTGTGTGTGTGTGTGTGTGTGTGTATGTACAGCTGGCGTCAAGGGTCCAGACTGGCTGTGTCTGACCCCCAGGCCTTTCAGCATGCAGCTGGCACTCTCCATCTGCTGAGCAGTCCATTTAGGCATTCTAGGCTTGGCTCTGCTCCTCTTGGCCCTGCTGATTGGTCCTCCTGAGACTCTCTTGCTCTTGCTTCTAGAATACTGTGTCCCAAAGGCTGTCACTGGGCCTTGCCGCGCAGCCTTCCCTCGCTGGTACTATGATGCTGAGAAGAATTCCTGTGACAGCTTCATCTACGGCGGGTGCCGGGGCAACAAGAACAGCTACCTCTCCCAGGAGGCGTGCATGCAGCGGTGCTCTGGCAAGTCAGCTGACCCCATCCCTGGACCACAAGGGCCCTTGAGAGGCCCTTTCCCTGTCCCTCTCCCTAAAATGAGGGCTTTGGAGATGTCTATCAGACCCTTGAATGACAAGGTCTCAGAGCTCCTGGGGAGAGCTCCCGGTGTTCGGGAGGCAGAGGGGACCCATTTTGGTCCCAGTCCTGAGGATGGAGCACAGTGGACTGACGTCAGCATTTTGTGTTCTCTGTAGGCAAGCAGGCGTACCCTCTCCTGACCCTTGGGACAAAAGGTAAGTGGCCTCTTAGCCTTCTCTGCCTGCCTCCCACCTCCCTGCCTCTGGCCTTCCGGGACTAACTGGGCTCTGCCCAGCTGTGTTTTCTGCCCTGCTTATAATACTCCTCACTGGAATGTCCTTGTGGCAGAGTGCTGTGTCTCTGTGAAAGTGGCTAGGCAGCCTGGAACTTGTGGATGGACATTGTCTTACAGTAAACACTACACAAGTGGGGGCTGAGCCTGAACCCCTAGGCAGACTGAACCACAGGGAGGGAAGGAGGGTCTGGCAGACAGGCCTGTCCTCTGGAGTCCACACACAAGCCTGAGGGGAACTTCAGTTTGGAGGGGACTTAACTGCCATGGGGCGTGAAGAGGTGGTCAGGGGTGTCAGGTAACAGTCTGGCCTGGTGAGGAGACCCTGCACCCTCCTACTTCTGCTTCTGAGCCTTTGTGTGCACAGTGGTGCTAGCCTGTGGACCTGCCATACTGGTTTGGCCTCTTGCTCTTTTTCCCTGTTAAGGGGACAAGACCTGGCGGACAAGTCCGCCTTGTTCCAGAAGTAGAATCCACTTCTCAGGGCTGGGGTTGGAAAGGTGCCCAGGTCTTGAGGGCTGGTTGTGGGTGGAGTTAGGCAGGGGACTGCCCCAAAAGGGCAGGTAGGTCCTACAGTCAGTGCAGGAGGGGGCCAGGTAAATGTCACAGGAAGTCACATGCCTGAGATGGAGCCCCACCTGGAAAGGAAGCAAGCATCCTAACTGACCAGTGAGGCAGCTGCAGTTATTCACCCGCAATTAGGAATCCTGGGGTCCCTCCCAGCACTGCTGAGTACACCCTCACCAGCCAGACTTCACTGCTCAGGCAGCCACCGGCAGGGGCTCTTCTGTTGCCATTCAGGGTTTCCAGGCTAGACTCAGCTACATAGGAAGTTTAAAGTCATCTTGGGCCACTTGAGACCTGTCTCAGATAACCAAATAGGGCTGGTGCGATGGCCTCCAACTCTGAGAGTGCAGGTCCATCCTCAGCACCCACAGGGTCCTGGCCTCCAACTCCGAGAGTGCGGGTCCATCCCCAGCCCCACATGGTGGCTCACAGCCATCTGTGACACGAGTTAAGGGAGCCCAGTGTTCTCTTTCTGCTGCCTCAGTGGTGCCCATACATACATGCAGGCAAAACACACACAAACAAAATTATGTGGCATTGCAGGGGACCACCCTGGCAGGCAGTCTTCAGATTCCTGGGTTTAGGAGGGCATCTGGTCCTCTTCCGAGTCCCTTGGGCTGCTGGCCCTCTGTCCATGTTCCTCCTTACCCTACCTGTCCCCTCTTATTCCTAGCGGTGATCCTGGTGGGGCTGTTCGTGATGGCCCTGATCCTCCTCCTGGGAGCCTCTGTGGTCTGCCTGGTCCGTGTGGCACGCAGGAAGCAGGAGCGTGCTCTCCGCACCGTCTGGAGCACTGGGGATGACAAGGAGCAGCTGGTGAAGAACACCTATGTCTTGTAAAGGCCCTGATGCTGGGAGAAGCAGGGAGGGAGAACACGTGCTTCTGAAATTAGAGAACTGCTTGTGTCTGTGAGATCATTAGGGAAGTTTGGTCTTTGGTTGCCGTGGTACGGAGGGTAGGGAGGCACTTCCTAGGCCTGCTTGGCTGCTTGGACCCCGACTAGTCCTCTCAGTACCCCGCCTCTCCACCCATGGCCTCCTTCAGCATCACTAGTAGTCCTGGTAGCTTGCTTTCTTTGTTTGTTTGATTTATGTGGTTTTTTAAGTAGATAAAGTTTTTTTTAATTGGGATTCTGAAAGGAAAAAATATATGTTTAATAAAATGGGCCTTTTAAAATACTATGTAGTTTTTTTTTCTTTTTTTTCTTTTTTTCTTTTTTCTTTTGGTGTGTGTGTGTGACTACTAATAACATCTGCCCAAGTCTATCTCAGAACTTGATGTGCATCTGCAGACAGACCTTTGCTCCCTTGTTGTGTGTTAGAGACGACTATGTTTTTGGCTTTTTTTTTTCTATACCAGATAGGGTCCTGTGTGCCCCAAGCTGACTTTAAGCTCTTACGGAGCTGACAGGATGTTTGCTTGCTGCCAGTTCCTGAGTGCTGACATTCCAGGTGTGTGTCCCTACACCTAGACTACTCAGTACTGAGGATGGAACTCAGGACTTCCTCTGCGACAGGCAAGAACTTCACTGACTGAGCTGCATCACTGACAGAGCTGCATCCCAAACTCCCTCAAAAAATTTTTAAGGGCGGTGGTGGCGCACACCTTTAATCCCAGCACTTGGGAGGCAGAGACAGGCAGATCTTTGTGAGTTCGAGGCCAGCCTGGGCTACAGAGTGAGTTCCAAAAGGCGCAAAGCTACACAGAAAAACCCTGTCTCGCGTGGGGGGGAAAAATTTAAGATTTATTTTTGCCAGGCAGTGGTGGCACACGGTGTTTTTTTGTTTTGTTTTGTTTTGTTTTGTTTTTTGAGACAGGGTTTCTCTGCATAGCTTTGCACCTTTCCTGGAACTCGCTTTGTAGACCAAGCTGGCCTCAAACTCAGAGTGCTGGGATTAAAGGCGTGTGCCACCACCGTCCGGCTTGGTGGCACATGTTTTTAATCCCAGCACTTGAGAGGCCGAGGCAGGTGGATCTTTGAATTCAGAGCCAGCCTTGTCTACAGAGTAAATTCCAAGACGGCCAGGGCTACACAGAGAAACCCTGTCTCAAAAAACAAAAAAGCAACAACAAAAGATTTATTTTCATTTTATGAGTATAACTGTTTTGCCTGCCCTTATGTGCACCATGTACATGCCTGGTACCCAAGAAGGCCAGGAGGTGTTAGATCCCCTGGAACTGGAGTTACAGATGGTTGTGAGCCTTCATGTGGGTGCTTGGACCCAAACTCAGGTCCTCTGCAAGAGCAGCCAGTGTTCTTAATCACTGAGCCATCTCTCCAGCTCCTCTTTTTCATGTTTTGAAATTCCTGGCCACAGTTGTGAATAATCATGGACCCACTGAGGACTAGAGCTTACCTCTTGGTTTAACTGTGGAGGGTGCCTTCGTTAGGGTTTCTGTTGCTATGAAGAGACACTGTGACCATGGCAAATCTTATAAAGGAAAACATTTAATTGTTTCTGGCTTACAGTTCAGAGGTTTAGTCCATTATCATCATGGCCGGAAGCATGGCAGCACACAGGCAGACAAGGTGCTGGAGAGGTAGCTGAGAGTTCTACATCTTGGCAGGCAGCAGAAACACAGATACTGGGCCTAGCTTGAGCACTTGAAACCTCAAAGACCACCCCCAGTGACACATTTCAACAAGGCCACACCTACTCCAAAAAAGGCCATACCTCCTAATAGTGCCACTCCCTGTGAGCCTAAGGGGGCCATTTTCATTCAAACCACCTTGGAGAGTGTGGGCCAGCTGGACTAAGATGCAGCCTATCAAGATCATACTGAAAAGGGGGTAGTCTTGGTTATTTTTGGTTTTTTGAGACAGGGTTTCTCTGTGTAGACCTGGCTGTCCTGCTGGCCTTGAACTCAGAGATCCGCCAGCCTCTGCCTCCCAAGTGCTGAGACTAAAGGTTTGCACCACCACACCCAGCTAGTCTTGTTTTTGTTTTAATAATTTATTTTTATTTTATGTGCAGTGGTGTTTTGCCTGCATGCATGTCTGTGTGAGGGTGTCAGATCTTGGAGTTACAGGCAGTTGTTAGCGGCCATGTGGTGGCTAGGAATTGAACCTGGGTCCTCTGGAAGAGCAGTCAGTGCTCTTAACTGCTGAGCCCTCTCTCCAGCCCCTAGTCTTGGTTTTTTTAAGACTATATTGGGTCAGTAATAATCCTGTTCTTTTTTTTTTTTTTTTTTTTTTTTTAATTTACTACATTGATGTGTGTGTCAGTCTGTGTGTAGAGGTCAGAAGACAAAGGAATCAGTTATCCCCGTCATGTGGGTGGGTCCGGGGATTGAACTCTGGTAGTTGGGTGGAAAGCACCCTTTGGCCCTCTAATTGCCCCCTTTGTGGTTCAGCATTCTTCTACTTTGAAGTTGGCCACAGGGCAGCTAACTAGAGCCCTGGCCAGACTTCCATCAAATGTCGTATGGTCATTGTGTTGATCTAACACAGCACTGGCTGAATGGGGCCTCCATGTGAGGCCTGCCTTGCCCTGCTGCCTTGCCTCCCTGTGGGCTTCCTCTCCCCTCTGGACTCTTGGGAAACTCCTTATCCTCCACACAGGTCCTGAGGCATGTTCCTGGCAGACTGGCATCTCTTGGGCCACCCTCCTGGAAGTAACCAGTCCTTGCTTCTCTGGCATAAGGACACTTTTAAGAGATTCTGGCCTGGAGGTGGTGGCGCACCCCTGTAATTCCGGGACTCAGAAGCAAGGCGAACCCGGGCTATACAATGAGACCCTGTCTCAAAGATAACATTGGAGCAGGAGAGATGGCTCTTGCAAAGGACCTGAGTTCAATCCCCAGCAACCACATGGTGGCTCTGAACCATCTGTTATTCCAGTTCCAGGGCTCTAACGCCCTCCTCAGGTCTTTGGGGCACCAGGCGCACAATTGATGACATGCATGCAAGCAGAACACCCATACACATAAGAATTAGATGGAAAAGTAGTGAACCATTGTCAGCATTGAAGCCTGCTCTGTCCAGTACCTGATGCTGTTGCTGCAGGTCCTGGACATGGACTTATCCCATATGGACCCACACATCTTGCTCCAGCTAGGATGATAGAAAACGCACGCGCGCGCGCACACACACACACACACACCATCCCCCAGAGAACCATGTCAAGTTTATTAATGGCTCGAGCCAAATGCCCTGTGAGTCTTAATGTCTATTTAAGTACTGGGCCAGTTGCCATTTGGCCCTGATAGTGATTGATAGTAACCCTAAAGGTCACAGGTCAGTCTGGTCCATCTTTGTGGGTCCAATGGATGGTAGAGCCTTAGATACATCCAGTTTGTAAGATGTGCTAATCCTTCCCTGGCCTGAGGCTCAGGGTGGTGCACTGAGGATGCCTCACTTTGTTGCCTGGGGATGAAACAAGGTGAAGGAGTTGCCCTCTATTGGTTGGGTTGATCAAAGTGTTCAGTGGAGCCACATACTCTGCAGAAGCCCACATGGTTTAGGGCTGGGAACTGGACTGCTAGCAGAGTCCACCTACGTGGGTCTCTGCTCGCCGGAAGTTTGCAAAACTGTTGTACTTGCATCAAACTCCACAAACGGTCTGTGGTGGTCAGCTGGCACTAGAAGAGGAAGCTGTTTAAGCCATTCCTAGGATGGGAACATACCATTCCTGGCACCAGGAACCCAAGGCCCTAGGGCTTCAAAGTTCAAGACCAGGTGATCCTGAGCACTATGGAGGTCATTCCTCAGGGTTGTGTTTGCATCTCACATGTTTAGGGAGCAGGGGAGATCTCAGATATAAAGCTGTCAGAAGGTTTTCCAAGCTTTATAACACCCCTTTGTTAATGTGAGGCAATTGACGGGCCATTGAGCTATACCCTCACTTATTTATGTTCCTCCTGTCACAGCCCACTGTATGGGCATGTATGTCTTCTTCTGGGGTTCTGTGAGCAAAGACGCTGATGCTTTGCTGTTCGTGAGAAGCTAGAAAGCCAGTTTCTGGCCCAGCATCTAGATATTAACAGCTAGGATGTTAACTTAGAAGCAGAATGAAATAGGTTCTGGACTGATAACTGAGTGGGAGCCCAGCTTGGCCCCTTAGCACATTCCCAGATTTGCTGATCAGTGTCTCAGGGGCCACTGCTGTTTATAGTAGTCACAGGCCAGTACAGTGCTTCAGTCTGATAAGAAAGAACATGGTCTCTACGTGCTGTGAGTCCATCCAGCTGCCTGGATGTGGCTGAATGGGGATAATGTTGTTTATAGGAGCTGGGCCTCTGTTCATGGAAACTCCAGGAGAGACTAAACCAGCCCTCCTCATACTCACTTTTCCAGTCAAACATGTGACCTCAAGCACGTAGGAGGGACCTCAGGCATATAGCTGTCCAACAACTGGGTCCCTCAGCATCTTGCCTTCCCTGCCCACTCTAATTGTTGACCAGAAACATATTTGTGAAATAACAAATTAAAATCCCAGGGTTTGAGTGAGCCCTCGAGGATGCCCTTCTCCAGGTGAGAATGGAGAGGAACCCAGGAGTGGATACACCAGCATTGCTGCAGACCAGGTGAAAGGCAAGTCCCCTTTTCTTGAGGGGCTAATGGCACTGTTTAACACCCTGGGCACCAAGGCTTTGGGGGCAGAAATAATGAAAAGAAACAGAAGGCAAGGAACCAGAGACCAACAGGAGGTGCCTACACCCCTCCTGTGGCTTAGAGGAATGTACCGCAGTGAGCCGGGCCTGAGATGAGATGGCAGGCAGGTGGAGATGCCCACTCACCGCCTTGGCTTCCCACCAGCTTGGGCTTACACAGGAGGAAAGTGACACCACTGTTTCAAGCGCTGGTATCTTGGGTCTCTGTGAACTTGACTACCAGAAGGGCAAGCCCAATGCCTGTGGGCCGAGGGGAAGGCGGAGGTGGGAGTTAGAGCCAAAGCCACATCCTCCCCACTCCCACTCTGAAACCAGCGCAGCAGGACAATGCTGTAGCTCCAGGGTCCAGGAGCCTCTGCTGCTCCACAGTCTGCTAGCTATGTGCTTGGGCTCCCAGAAGCCACACTCTAGCAGGGCTGGTGGCACAGGCCTGTAATCCCAGCTACTATAGAGGCTAGGTTCCACACCGATGCCTAGTGTGGAGGGCAAGGTTAAAGATGTATCTGACATTACTGAATCTATGTTGCTTTTTAGGGCACATAGATTCTGCATTTACTTTAAGAGGTAGAGGTGTTTTGTTTTATTTTTTTTTTTTCTACTTTGTTATTCTGTGGGACTGAGACAGAACCCAGGACCTTGTGTTTGCTAGGCAAGCACTCTATTACTGGGCCATACTCCTGTGCCCTTCAGTGGATTCTGGGAAAGTGCTCTACCACTAAGGTAAGACCCACCCTTTTGTGTGTGTGTGTGTGTGTGTGTGTGTCTGTCTGTCTGTGCGCGTACACACTGGAGCACATAGCAGAGGACTACCTCAGATGTTGGTCCTTATTTTCTATCTTGAGACAATATCTCTCAAGATTTTGTTATTTAGGTATGAGTATGTATGTGTCTGTGGGAGGGCAAGTGCCAGCCAAGGCCAGAAGACATCTCATTCCTGGGAACTGGAGTTACAGACGGCTGTGAGCCACTGTGTGGGTGCTGGGAATTGAACCTGGGTCCTCTGAAGAGCAGCCAGTGTTAGTGCTCTTAACTGCTGAGCCATCTCTGCAGCCCAGTCAAGGTCTTGTTTGCTCTGGGTTTGCTGGCCCAGCTGGCCCATGAGCATCTGGGTGTATCCTTGCTTCCTGTCTCACCCCAGGGGCACTGAGATCACAGACATAATTCAACCTTGTCCAGCACTCCCCAGGTTCAGGGATCTGAACTCAGTTATATGGCAGTCACTGTATTTACTGAGTTATGTCCCCAACCCCACCTTGTTTTGTTTTTTTGAGATGATGTCTTACTATGTATCCCTGGCTGGCCTCAGTCAAACTCACAGGTATCGACTGGCCTCTGCCTCTGGAGTGCTGGCATCAAAGGAATGTACCACCACACAGGGCTGGTTTGTTTTCTTAAAAGTAGATTTAATTTGAGTCTATGTGTGAGTGTATGCCATGTGTGTGCTGATACCTGTGGAGGTTGGAAGCTGTCAGATCTCCAGTTCCAGGAAGTTGGGAGTCACCTGGTATGGGTTCAGGGAAACTCAACTCAAGTCTTCTGCATAGCACATGGCTAACCACTGAACTCTCTCTCCAGACCCTCCATTTATTTTTTTCTTTCTGTTTGTTTGTTTGTTTTTGAGACAGGGTTTCTCTGTGTATCCCTGGCTATCTTGGAACTCACTCTGTACACCAGGCTGGCCTCGAACTCAGAGACTGCCTTCCTCTGCCTCCTGAGTGCTGGGATTAAAGGCATGTGCCACTACCGCCCGGCTTATTTTTTCATTTTTAGATTTGTGCATATGAGTGTTTTGTTCATATGTATGTATGTGCACTGGGGTAGTTTGAATGTAATTGACCCCATAATCTCATAGGGAATGACACTATTAGGTGTGGCTTTGTTGGAGTGGGTATGGCCTTATGGAGGAAGTGTGTCATTTTGGGGTTGGTCTTTGAGGTTTCCTATGCTCAGGATACCACCCAGTGTTTCAGTGGACTTTCTGTTGCCTGCAAGAAACAGCTACCTCTCCAGCACCATGTCTGCCTGCACTCTGCCAGGCTCCTCACCATGATGATAATGGAAAACCTCTGAACTGTAAGCAAACCACAACTAAATGTTTCCTTTATAAGAGTTGTCACGGTCATGGTGTCTCTTCACAGCAACAGAAACCCTAAGTCAAGCATCATGTACATGCCTGGTGCCCATGAAGGTAGCAGAAAAAGAAAAAGATACTAGAGCCCTTATACACAGTTTCAAAACACCATGTGAGAGCTAGCAATTGAACCTGGGTCTTCTGCAAGGACAAGCGCTCTTGACCGTTAAGCCATCTCTCCAGCCCCTCACTGTGGTATTTTCAGACAGGGTCTTACTATGTAGCTCAGACTGACCTCCAATTAGTAATCCTCCACCACTCCTTCTTCTCCAGTGCTTGAATTACAGGCCAGCTGTTCACCTTTGCACAAGCGAAAACAGGTCCAGAGTGCTTAGTGAGGGCTAATTGAGGTGTGCCTGTGGGCACTCCCCAGTCAGAGGTAAACCGTGAGGCGTCACCACATGACAGTACACACCACTCTGAGTCACATGTCTGGGTGAGGAGCAAGGCAGGCAGGGTCTCCACCCTCATGGAATTTATCGTCTGCCTGGACAGACTTTCCCTCCTAACCTTCATGAGCTGTGAGCTCAGCCATCATTGCTCACACCACCCCTCACCCCCTTGATACAGGCCAAAGGTCCCCACCCTCCCTCCTAATCTTGGCCTCTCTTATCTTCCCACTGACTTCCTTAATGATCCTTGGACATCATTCCTGCCTCAAGGCCTTTGAACCTCTGAACCTTGTGTGTACAACACCCTTCCTATCTTCATTTACTTTTTTTTTTTTTTTTTTTCATTTTTTTTGAGACAAGGTTTCTCTGTGTGTCTGTGTGGGCCAGCTGTCCTGGAACTTGCTCTGTAGACCAGGCTGGCCTCAAATTCAGAGATCCGCCTGCCTCTGCCTGTGTTACCATGCCTGGCCCAATTTACTTCTATCTATAAGATTGTTATTTTTTATTGAGGATTTAACCTAGGACCACTTGTATGCTAGGCAAGTGATCAACCCCTGAGATAAACCCCAGCCACCACCACCCCTTTTTTCCTTTGGGTCAGGGTCTCCCTAAGGTGTACAGACTGGCCAGGAACATACTCTGTAGTCCAGGCAGGCCTTGTTTGTAGTCTTGAAACAGCAAAAGAGGCTGGCACCCGTGTGTTGCCTCCGCTCAGGATCACCTCAGTAACACAGCAAGCCTGAGGCCAGCCCCCACTGTTGGAAACCCAGCCTCACTACAACAGGCAACCACCACAGCTCCAGTGAGGTTTCCACTTGAAAGTCTACCCTCTCCCTAACACACCACACACTTACAGTGCTCCTCTGCTCTACTGTATTCCTCAGCTTTTATTCCCGGGGGTGGAAGGGGTGTTAGGTTTTGGATACAGAGTCCACTTGTGTTAGGACAAGTTTTGCTTATATGAGTTCCAGGCCAGATAGGTCTACATGAGACCCCTGTCTCAAAAAAAAGGGGAGGGGGGACTAGAGGGATGGCTAAATGGTGAAGAGCACTGGCTGCTCTTCCAGAGGCCATGGGTTCGAATCTCAGCACCCACATGGTGGCTCACAACTGTAACTCCAGCTCCAGGGGATCTGACACTGTCTTCTGACCTCTTCAGGCACCAGGCATGCATAGACAAAACAGCCAAAACAGCCATATACATAAGAATTTAAATTTTAAAGAGGGAGGTGGTGAAGAGCATTTACTATTCCTGCAGAAGAGTGCAGTTTGGTTTCCAGCACCCACGGTGGCTCAGAAACACTTGTAACTCCAGTTCCAAGGGATGGCAACCCTCCTCTGGCCTCCACAGATACCAGCGCGCGCGCGCACACACACACACACACACACACACACACACACACACACACACACACACGTAAGCATTCACACATGCATAAAATTTTTAAAATCTTTTAAAAAAGTATTTCAGAGGCCGGTATAGTGACACACCTTTCATCCCAGCACTGGGGCAGCAGAGGCAGGTGGATCTCTGTGAGTTCAAGGCCAGCCTAATCTACAAAAAAGTTCCAGGACAACCAGAGCTGTATTACACAGAGAAACACTGTCTCAAACGAACAAGAAAAAACAAGTATTCCAAATAACGATAAGCACCAAACTTGTGCTGGAGTGATGGCCTGCAGCAACTAGGGCAGGCATTTCTGCAAACTGACATCGATTGAACTCGGCCTTGGCAAGTGTCTTTACCCAATGGGCCACCTCACCAGCCTCATTTTTTTGAGACAGGTAGAACCCTGGTTGTAGCTCTGGTTGTCCTGGATCTCGCTCTGTAGCCCAGGCTGGCCTCGATCTCAGATGTCTGCCTGCCTCTGCCTCCCGAGTGCTAGAATTAAAGGTGTGTGCCATGACACTCTGTCATGCTATGTAGCCCAAGCTATAGTAGAACTTTAAATCCTCCCGAGGTCTCCTGAAGAGTGGAATTACAGTCCTGCATCACTGTGCCCAAGCTTGGAGCTAATGTTTGTGATCAAAAAAGTTAGATGGTGAAGCCCAGTCCTAAATGTGATGGTTTTGAAGAAGTACTGTTGAAGGTAATAGGATCTTGAGAGTGAAGCTCCCCAGTGGGATTAGAGCCATTAGGAAGAGAGCCTACATCCAGACATAAGAAAAGCCAAGACAAATTTGCAGAATGCACGCCATCTCCATACTAGGGGTCTGTCTCTGCTTTTGCCTGGCACCAATCTCTCAGCCTCGACAACTATACGGTAAATTACTGTTTAAGCCACTTACCTGCTGCGTTTGTTTTAACAACCCAAATGAAGACACCTGCCTTTATCAAAACAACACATTTCACAAGCACTTACTCTGCCAGGCACCAGTCTAGGAATTTAACCCATCTGCCTTGTCTTCCACCATCACCCCAGGGTGCAACTTTGCTGAGGCCTTCTTCCTCCCAGCTGCCACCAAGTTGCACTAGTTTGGGCTCCAAATCCCTGACACTACTTTTCTCAGGCCAGAGGGGCCGGGAACCGAGCTCCCCCGCTCCCAGGATGGTCTTTAACTTCGTTCAGTGTACATGGAAAGACTCTTTCGGAGCACCTCTGTGAAGGGGGTCAATTCATGACAGGCCTCAACCCTTTCCCCAGAAACCTACAGCCACCCCCACCTCCATTTCCCACAGAGGAAAGTCTGGGTGGGGCTGGGAGCGGCAGTGCAATGAATGAGTCAGGGCCTAAGAGATGAGGGGTGCAAAGGTCCGGAGGGTGGGGCTTCGCAGAATTCCTGAGGGGGGCAGGTCACGCGGTCCCACCCCCTGCCCCAGGCACTGCCTAAGCCTTCTGACTTTCCAGACGGTGATCATCGCCATGGATTTCGACCTGTCCACAGGTAATGCTCCCCGGAGTGGTGGATTTGCGGTGCGAGGTGGGGACCGGACTCAAATCCAGGGATTCCCACCGAAGGGACTCTCCCAGCTGCCTGCACAACCCATCTAACTTTTCTTTCCTCTGCAGCCCTGGGCCCTGGTTCTAAGAAGCCAGAGGGGACAGGTCAAGTGGGAAACCCCAAGCACTGTCCCCCTAAAGCTCCAGGCCGAGCAGAGGCAGGCGCTGCTCACAAGCCAAGGGTAAGTCACCTCACCACCGGGCATCGCGTCCCGAGTGCCCAGGGTGGAGACTGGCTTCTGTCCTGGGTGTTCGGTCACACCTCAGCCTCTCAGCTTGGGTTGGAAGCTGCCTCACCCCCTTACTGTCACCCCCCACCCCCATCTAGCATGGCTCCGGCAGCTCCTCTGACTCCAGCAGCAGCAGCAGCTCCAGCGACTCAGAGGGGGAGGGAAAGGTAAGAGGTCGCCCCTCTCCCTGCATGTTCTCACACACCCCAGACCTAGGCCCGGCCACGGCCCTGGTCAGGGTCAGGTTAGAATCCTTGTTGC
>CABHPP010101072.1:0-13338 GCA_902168425.1 Peromyscus attwateri | reverse complement strand
CCTGGCTCTGCCTCCCAAGTGCTGGGATCAAAGGCGTGCGCCCAGCCCCACTCATAGTTCTTGACCATACCCCTCTGCATATTCATTTCCACAATACTAAAACTCATGGTAGGTGCTTCCTACAGAAGCCTACCAACTAATATGATGATTTCAGAATCCTAATCTCTAGTCCAGCATTTACTGGTCCCCAGACTAGTAAATCATACTGATCACTGGCCACTGTATCTCATCTGCACCTCAAGTTTAAGAAAAATAAAAAAGGTGAGTTTCTGATTAATAACAACTGAATGGTGTTTGCAGCATTTGTATCATACTAGATTCTATCCATTCACTATACTTCTCTGAGTTGTCCTATATGCAAGTGCATGGTTGTCGTTGTTGTCCGTCCGTCCGTGTCATGTGTCCCCCCCCCCCCCCCCCACCCCCCCCCCACCCCCGGGGAGCTGAAGACCGAACCCAGGGCCTTGTGCTCTACCACTGAGCTAAATCCCCAACCCTACAAGTGCTTTAATGTCTGTCTTCTGTGCTGTCCCTGTAAGGTTGCTATTTTTTGTTTGTTTGTTTGTTTGTTTGTTTGAAGACAGGATCTCGCTCTGTAGACCAGGCTGGCCTCAAACTCACAGAGATCTGCTTGCCTCTACCTCCCGAGTGCTGGGATTAAAGGTGTGTGACACCACCACCCGGCTCCTGTAAGGCTGCTATTAAAATACATTAAACTAACAAAATAATTTAAGTGTGTTTATGATTTTTAACAAGAATTATAAGATGCCTTCAAAGTCATCCTTTGAGAAACAATGGGCTAGAAATGAAGTGTCTAGTTGTTATTTCTAAGTTTCTAGTTTACAGGCTTTCTTTTGGGATCCTTATCCAGAATCACCCACAGTCACTGGTTCTTTTGTTGTGGGGCTACTGTGAGGCGGTTCACACTAGCAGAAAGGCCCCATAGTCACTGTATCTAGTGCACAGCTCCGCTTCAAGGCCTTGAGCAAGATAAATAAGTAAAACAAATGAATAAAGTCAGCTTGTTTCGTTCTTTCATCTCCAAAGTTGCCTCAAGACAGTTAGCACTGCAGCCTTTCTACTCATGTTGGCCTTGGTTTCCTTTTCATACACTAGCTCTCAGAAAATCTCCATTGTCATGTTTCAGCATTTTTGATAGGCTAATATTCATTTCTCTTTGGTTAATTGTTGATGACAAATCTGAAACTGTTAACTTGACAGACTAAGAACAGATGCAGGTAGACTCTGAGAGAACCCACAGTCCTCTCCATCTTTGTAGAAATAAGGATAAAATAAGAATTATATGATCAGAACGAGAGAAAAGGAAGGGGACAGAGGGGCTGGAGAGATGGTTAACAGCACTTGCTGCCTTTGCAGAGGACCTGAGTTTGGTTCATAGCACTCGGCTTTGAATGGCTCACAACTATCTGTACCTCTAAGTTACAGGGGATCTGACACCCTCTTCTGGCCTCCTCAGGCACTTAGACTCACATGTACATACCCCTCCAACACACCAATATCGATCATTTAAAAAAAAAGTCTTAAAAAAACCAGAAAAGATTGATGAGCACTAATGATCACACAGAATATGCACAAAGAGATTTTCAATCATGTAATGCAAGATTACAAAAGAGCAAAGTCTCAAGACACAAGCTGTTTCTCCTAGTAAATGTGTTACAAAAAGGAACATGATGAAGAATTTAAAACTTCAAATGGCTACGACTATCCGTGGCTTAACTGACACAGGACAGAGAACTTCTGGACAGAGAGAAAGACATGTAAGGCAAAGAAAAGGAGACATTTAACTAAATGGAAATAGATTCTGAGCTTTTGAAGAACAAAGCAAAAGGGAGGAAATGACAGTTTCAGAAAGAGACTCTTACTAGAGAACACAGCAACTAAGTAGAGTAGACTAGAAAGACGTGTTCTGTTGGTGCTGTATTATGTCCTTCATGTCAAAATGGTCCTAGTGTGATAATTGGAAGATCAATTCTACAATGCCTAACTAATATAACAATAGTTTTCAATATAAAAAATTGGTAAAAGGTTAAATTTCAAAGTTCTAGTTACAGTATTAATTAGCACAGTATTAGTTTTAGTACAATACAGTAATTTAAAATTTTACCAAGAGCCTCAATAATGCACGATAAATATCCTGTTTCTACAGGTTAACTCCTTAAAAATATTCCTATCATATGAAGGCAAAACTACAAGGGGAAAGAGTATGTTTAAAACTGGTATTCTTTTCAAAGACACACAAACAGTCTTAAAAACTTTATGACAAGGCCAGGCATGTGGCACACACCTTTAATCCCAGCAGATGCTGGAGGATCTCTGAGATCTAAGCTACATAATGAGACTGTCTCAAAATAAAACAAAACCAAAACAAGATCAAAAAAAAAAAGAACCTCCTACTCAACCCTCCCCTGCTCCCAAATGATACCTTGGTCTACCCACATCGTTACTCTAGTCTTTTAATTACAAAATGTGATGATAAAATGAAATGCTCTGACATTAAATAGTCTCAGGGACATTTGATAATTCTACTGATCTATGTAAACACAGCACCTGTCCAAAGCACACTAGTCTATAAATAATCACAGCTCTTCCAGTCCTCAATGGAAACATTTCAGGAGGAAATGTATCAAGTTGAAAAACAGTCTGAACCCTATTTTGGGACCAGTATTCTGATGGTCAAGCATTTAGCTTACTTGCCTAGGAAAACAATGAACTTACAAGTCAAAAACAAAACTGATAGAATTACATCTATATACAACTAAACTACATCCTATATTAGGTCATTTAACAATAAACAATTTGAAATGCACAGCTTCATTTCTCTACTTCTGCAGTTTCATTTCAACCTTTCTTAAAATCTAGGTACAAGTGAAATAAAAAAACCAAACATTTCTAGCTTAACCCTCTCTATAAACACTAATGCAATGTTTTTGAAATGGACATTTCACACATATTAGGGTAACAATCTCAAATTAAGACCCACATACCAGGGGCAAAAATGATGATCCCACGCTTGTTCAAGATCAAGACAAGAAAAATCTCTTCCCTCATCTCCCTCAGGACTTAGTCTGACACCATCCCAAATGACATTCCAGACTGACCAAGATCAACTAACAGAGTCTACCTTAGTTGGTCAAACCCAGCAGTTCCATCAGTCAACAAATAATACCAAAAAGAAAAAAATAGTAATAAATTTATCTAAAACACCAAAACGTGACCATCAGTTTTCTCAAGGTATGGGAGCAGAATGAGGTGGGTTTCCTCTCAATTTAAATGACATTAATATGTTATCATTTCTCTCTCTGGTCAATTATTCTAAACATTCTGACAGAGGTGGTATATACTGATTGAGACAGATGATACATGCTTAACTCTTGAATAGCATAGAATCTGATTTAGTGACAGTAATATTCTGGGTCTTAGGTTTTCAAACTCAACTGGTAACCCAGATCCATTCCCAGAGTTCCTGACTAAAGTCTATCAAATGATCAAGACACACCAGTACTTAAAGATACAGATGAAGGGCTGGAGAGATGGCTCAGAGGTTAAGAGCACTGACTACTCTTCCAGAGGTCCTGAGTTCAATTCCCAGCAACCACATGGTGGCTCACAACCATCTATAGTGAGATCTGATGCCCTCTTCTGGCCTGCAGGCATACATGCAGGCAGAACATTGTATATGTAATAAATAAATAAATCTTTAAAAAAAAAAAGATACAGATGAAAATTATTGATCTGGTAAAAAGTAAATGTGAATTTTTACATCATACATCACCTTGTTTTATAAATGTTGTTTCATGCCAACATTTTCAAATTTCTTTTATTGGATAATATAAAATTACCATGCTCTAGCTCCTTAAGAATTTTATAATATATCCCTATCAAAAAGAAAAGCCCTGGCCAGAAAAGGTAGCACAGGCCTGTAATACCAGCACTTGACTAATACAGGAGGATCCCAGTGAGTTTGAGGCCAGCCTGAGCAACCAAGTGAGACTATCTAAGTCAAGAGATGGGGCACTACAGAGATGGTTCAGCAGTTAGGAGCATGGGCCACTCTTCCAAAGAACCAGGTTTGATCCCCAGCATTCATATGGTGGCTCAAAACTACCTGTAACTCCAGTTCAGAGTTCAAAGCCAGCCTGGTCTATAGATCCCAGTTCCAAGACAGCCAAGGTTACACAGAGAAACTCTGTTTCAAAAATAAAAATAAAAAGAGGGAAGTAATGGAGGAAGGGTACAAGGGAAGGAAAGTTTCCCCAAAGCTGAGGGACCAACTACTTTAAGACACCACAACTTGAAATCATCTCTAGTACTCTATTCTATGCCAGTATATTATATTTGTCATTTTCATTAATAAAGTATATTTATCATTTCTCAATAATCAAGTTTATTCTTTAAAACATTCCAATCTAGTTCAGATGAACTACAATTGTATTTTTCTTCCTTTTAATAATTATTGAATATATATATAATTGAATGAATACTGCAAATGTAATCTATGAATACCACAAATGTGATTAATATCATGAGTGTAATTAATGAATATCATGAGTGTAATTTAAAAAATAAATAATTAAATAAATTAAAAAAAATTTAGACAAAAGAGGGGAAAAATAATTATTGAAAGATAATCTAATAATCTATTTTTGTTTTGTTTTGTTTTTCAAGCCAGGGTTTCTCCATGTAGTTTTGGTGCCTGTCCTGGATCTCACTCTGTAGACCAGGCTGGCCTCGAACTCACAGAGATCAGGGCTCTGCCTCCCGAGTACTGAGATCAAAGGCATGCGCCACCGCTGCCCAGATAATCTAATAATCTTTATTATTACTATTTTAAACATGTCACAGTCTAGGCATGGATTAAGAGTGACTCCTCTCCTATGCCCTAGCACTTTCCCTCCAACCTACCAGAGCCACTTACCCTTGTACAAACTAATGCAAATACTCTGGCTCTGCTGATCTCTACAAAATAAAATATGGATGCTAAAATGAATCAGTATTTTTTCTCTGATTTTGTTAAATACATTTTCTGGGTTTTTGAGCTGGGATTCTTCTCCTTCTATTCTTATTTTTTTAGGTTTGGTCTTTTCATAGTGTTCCAGATTTCCTGAATATTTTGTGTCAGGAGTTTTTTCAGACTTAACATTTTCTTTGACCGATGAATCTGTTTCTTCTGTTGTATCTTCAAAGCCTGAGATTCTCTCTTCCATCTCTTGTATTCTGTAGGTGATGCTTGCAACTGTAGTTCCTGTTCCCTTACCCAGAGTTTCCATCTCCACGATTTCTTCAGTTTGTGTTTTCTTTATTGCTTCTATTTCCATTTTCAGGTCTTGAACTGTTTCCATTCCCTTTTTTGCTTTTTCTTAGCTTTAAGGGATTTATTGATTTCCTCCAATTTTTTGTTTGTCTTTTCCTTGATTTCTTTAGGAGACTTGTTTCATTTCTTCTTAAGGACCTCTATCATCTTCATAAAGTTGGTTTTAAGGTCATTTTCTCGTGCCTCAGCTCCATCAGGATATTTAGGTCTTGCTGTCACAGGAAAGCTGGGCTCTGGAGGTGACGTATTGCTCTGGCTATTGTTGACTGTGTTCTTACACTGGTGTCTAGGCATCTGGGTTTGAATGCTTTTAGGTCTAGGTGCTGATTTCTGAATCTGTCTTTGTTGGATGAGTATTTTGTTCCTTCAATAGTTCCTAAATATCAAACAGGATGAGCCCAATATATCTTTCCAATCCTCTCTCCAATCTTATCTCCCAACATATCACTCCAATCTTATCTTTCCAATTCCAATCTATCCAATCCCTAGCCAAACAGCTAATTTCCTAGCTATCATCCTTCTCAATCATTGTTCTACAGTCTTTCAGATTAGTATCAGTTCTAAAGTACACCTGAACCAAACACCAATTCTCTCCTCTCTTACTCTAGTTACCTGACCTCAGGCAGTCATCTCAATAGCCTTGATCTCTAAGTACATATTTAATTTGAACTATTATTTTGCTTTTTGAAAAACTGCCTTTTTGTCACTCAGTATACATTTGTTCCCCACCCACCCCCCCAAAAAACCGTCAAAATTCTTTCATTCCTTCATTTAAAGAAAAATTTCTTCAGTAAAAAGGCATACAAGAAATGCTGGCTGAATAAAGTACCTTTGATAAATTCGCAAGTTTACTAAACAATGGGGAAGAATGTTACTGCTCACCAGTGTAGTTGTTCCCTCTTCTGCCTAAGCATACAAATGAATTACATTTCTTAAAATCTGTTTATATTTGTGTCTATGTTTATGATGTATGTGAGGACAGGTAAAATCCCTCTGCTTACCCTACATTTTGAATGAATCTTATATTCTCCCACAATTTTATAATATACTTGACATTTGGAAAATATTTATTTACTAAATTATGTAATTCTTTGAAAAGTTGACATATTTTACCATATATGTATTTCCTGCCAGTGCTGAAAATGTGAATTCAGGGACTTGTGCATATCTGGAATGTGCTCTATCATTTAGCTGCACCACCAGCACCTTTAAAAAAAAAAGATTCATTTTTCTCTTATATTTATGGGTGTTTTGCCTGCATATAAGCATCAGCACCACATGTGTGCCTGGTTCCCTCAGTTCCCCTGGAACTGGAGTCACAGAGGTTGTGACTTGCCATGTGGGTTCTGGGAACTGAATGTAGGTCCTCTAAAAAGACAGTAAGTGCTCTTCTCCACTAAGTCATCTCTCCAGCCCCAACCTGATTTTTACATTTTAGTCTGAGACACCATCTAGTTAAGTTGCATGAACTTTTTTACATATTCTAGGCAAATCCTGAAGTTGCAATTCTACCAGAACTACTGAGTGTGGGGGTTACAGGCATGTACCATCATACCAGCTTATGTAATATTTTTAAATGACAGTTATGGATTGAATATTTGTGTTCCTCTCAAAATTCCTATGTTGAAGTCCTAACCCCACAATGTGATAGTATTAGGATCTGAGGCCTGTGGGGAAATGGTCAGTCATAAAGATAGGAGTCTCATGATTAACTCACTAGTTATTAATACATTTAAAAATGACAAACCCAAGGCTTAGAGGCAAGAGAAGCAGGAGTTAAAGGTCATGGGCTACACATCTAGTTTGAGGTTAGCCTGAAATATAAAAGATTTTGTCTCAAAAACAAGAAACAAGCAAACAAATAACATTGTATTTTAACACGTTTTAAAAAAATAATTATTTTGGTAGAAGACTCATAAAAGAGACAGCAGAGAATACTCTAATCCTCTCTAGGCTATGTGAGAATACAGACCTGGGAGAACACCCTCCCTACCCCAACCATGCTGCACCCCACAACTCCATGCTTCACAATTATTGAAGACAACGGCACTGCTTAACAAAACTATTGGTTGGCCGGGTAGTGGTGGCACATGCCTTTAATCCCAGCACTCGGGAGGCAGAGCCAAGTGGATCTCTGTGAGTTCAAGGCCAGCCTGGGATACAGAGTGAGCTCCAGGACAAGCTCCAAAGCTACACAGAGAAACCCTGTCTCGAAAAACCAAAAACAAACAAGAACCAAAAAACAAATCTATTGGTCAAAGAGCAAAGTATGAGGAACTACCAAACTCACAGTGGCAGATAAAAATATCCCAAAACTCAAATTTCACTTAAAACTTCAATTTTATTATTGGCAGCAATACTATAGGTTTTTCTTGAAGTGAGAGACTTACTTTACTCCTTTTTTTTTTTTTTTGAGAAAATGTCTGCCAAATATCCAAATGTGGACAACTATAGTCTGCCTGTCATCTGTTCCCATAATCTAAACACTATACCTAACTGTGCAGAAGATGACAGTGCTATACAGTTACACACCTAACTGTGCAGAAGATGACAGTGCTATATAGTTACACACCTAACTGTGCAGATGACACTGCTATATAGTTACATACCTAACTGTGCAGAAGATGACACTGCTATATAGTTACACACCTAACTGTGCAGAAGATGACACTGCTATATAGTTACACACCTAACTGTGCAGATGACACTGCTATATAGTTACATACCTAACTGTGCAGAAGATGACACTGCTATACAGTACATACCTAACTGTGCAGAAGATGACACTGCTATAGTTACATACCTAACTGTGCAGATGACACTGCTATATAGTTACACACCTAACTGTGCAGATGACACTGCTATATAGTTACATACCTAACTGTGCAGAAGATGACACTGCTATATAGTTACACACCTAACTGTGCAGATGACACTGCTATACAGTTACATACTTAACTATGCAGAAGATGACACTGGCTTAGAAAACTTGGTCAGTAAACTGAATCAAATGTAAAGCCATCAGTAAAACATTTGTAAGATGAACAATTCATGCCTATATTTTTAGGAAAAATAAAAATAACTTTCAAAATATTCTCAGCTTGTCAAAGTTCTTTCAATGGTCACCACTGAGCCATTTCTCCTTGAGTTGGAGACTGGGGCAATGGGGAAGCTGGATAGGATAAGTAATGCTTCCAGCAATCAAGACCTTCAACATTTGGATTGTGGGAACACAGTAAAATGCAGGATTTCTTTAACTCATTCCTAAATTCCTAGATATGTGACTTTTCAGAAACATGAGGGCTGTGACTCATACGAATTGGGTTTAACTGAGGGGTCTCCTTGGCAGATATTTGGTCTGATATCGTCTCCTCTGTGGCCTAGACAAGCAATCACAGAAAAATACTACTAGACCTAAGGAAGAGAAAACCAAAAAATACTGCCCACTGTGGAAGATCCTTAGCACTCAGAAAAATGGAGTTCTGAGAGAACATGCACATCAGTGATAACACATTAATAGTCCACATCCCCTTCAGTTCTCCACACACAGACTGAGTCTCCCTAGAAAGTACAGTGATAGTGGTTACACAGGAAGGAAACTGACAACTCTCCTTTCTTTACCAGCACATACATACATATCCACAGGGATGCAACTGTTCTGCTATCAACCACCATAGGATTCCCACCAACTCACAGCACTCCAATTTTAGAGCTAAAGTCAAACAGACCAAACAAAGATGGGGCAGGGTCCTAGCATGTAGTCAATAACAAGCAGAATAATCAGAATACATAACATGAGAAAATTGAGTGAAATAAAATGCTGAGAGGACAAATTGAGTAATATAGGTAGACAGCTTGAAGAAATGTTTTCAATTTCTAAAAATTATTATTTCCTTTATTAAAGATAACGCAGATATTTAACATTCAAATCCAAACTGTGGCTGCAAAGAAGATGCACCTAAGCACAGAACAAAAATCAAGATGCAGAAACCAAGACAGAAAAGACTACTGATGCAGTGAATAGGTTCAGGAGATCTACACATAAATAGCAGGTGTCTAAAAGGAGACCCAGTCTTAAACAAAGTATGCAAATACCTAAACTTATAGGCTAAAATGATTCGTTTTTAATGAGAGGGAAATTCCATATTTAAACATATTATGATAAAACTCCCACTCTCTAAATGTTATACAGTCTGAATGTTTTCACTTTTTTCCTCAGTTCATATGCAAAAATACTAATTCCCAATGTATTTTTACAATTTTTACAATACAAATGGGATTTGTATCCTTTATAAGGAGCTTACCTGTCTCTTCTACCAAGTGAGGACTGTGAGAAGTCACCATCAATGAGCTAGAAAATGAGCCCTTACCAGACATAAAATCTGCTTTGAACTTGTACTTTCCAGCCTCCAGAAATATAGATAATAAATATATATTGTTTATAAGTGACCCAGGCTAAACCATTTTGTTAGAGCAGCCCAAACAGACTAAGATACCATATCTGGAATTAAAAGACCAAAAGACAAGCAAGAAACAGACAAAAGTAGATGAAGGAAGTAATATGTTGTTAACTATAGTTCAACAAAGATCTTTACATTTTTTCAGTTATCTTGAACAACTTTCATGTGTCCATAGAACATTCTCAAATCCATATCTTATGAATCAGCCCAATAAAATTAGAAGCCATAAATAAAAATCACGTTAGAAATCACAACTACTTATAAAATAAGTGTAAAACTCTCAGTAACCCTTGGATCCAATAAAATATCAAAAGAAAACGAGGGGGTAGAGAATGGGACAAAGCAATATTCAAAGAGGTAATACCTGAGACAAATGGGAGGCAGGGAAAGAGTTGTTGAGTAAATTGCATGCTGAGTGAAAAGTAACACATCCAGATTCATTATAGTGAAACTGTTAGAAATTAAACATAAAGGAAAAAATCTTTAAAAAAATATCCACAGGAAAAAAAGGTGAATCATCATCTTCAAGGCAGCAATGGCAAGACTGGCGGCTGTCTGTCCAGCAGAGAGCAGTGGGAAGCCTCTGCAGAGTGCAGACACCAACTGGCAGCTTGTCTTAGAGTCATGCTGAACGCATCCTTAAAAAGTGGTGGTGAAATAAAGGGTGTTTTATTTTCGTGCTTTCTTTTGACAGAAAACATGAATTTGTTGCCATAAGACCTTCAGTGAAAGAGTCATAAAGGGCAGCTGAAAAACAGAAATTTTTAAAAGGAGAAAGGATACCAGAAAGTATACATGAATATTAACTATAAAGCCTATAATGGTCTCAAGAATTTAATATATGTAGAACTAAAATGTGTGCCTAACAGAATTGAAGGTTCTAAAGCTGTATAGGAAAGTAACTTTGAAAAGCAGTGGTCCATACTAGAACTAACAGTTAGTCAAGAGTGCAGCAGCCTGCACTGGCACAGTGGGGCAAGTCTGTCACAGGGGTAACCAACTCCTCCAGCCTTAGATGGGTTCTGGGGATCCAAACTCACGCGTGTGTGTGGTGAGTACTTTACCACTTTACCCATTCTAAAGCTATGCCCCAGCCCAGGGACAGTTTCACTGTTTCTCTGAATCACACTAGTTTTTCCCAAAGTTTCACGGTAACTCTAAGCTCAAAGAAATACCTCATATTTCCACTTACTAAAGCAGTTAAACACAAACAGCTTAATAGTTATAGCCAATCAGTTATACTCTGCACTTCCAAACTTTGAAATCACTGGATACCACCAACCACATAGCCTGATGATTTTTACACAGTACCCACATTTTATCCCAAGTCCCCCAAATTCCATCTTTACAAATATGTGATAACAATGAAAAGAATACAGTAAAATATAATGCTGAAATTGTAAAACTATCTGAGCTATCTTGCATTAGCACTTTGTATAATCTAAGTACTGCATTAATACTCCTTTACCACCCCAGGACAAGTCTGCAATTTGGGCACTTGGAGTCCTTCTCAGCAATGCATCCATACTTCCATACTGTGAAAGAACGCAGGAAAGGTGAGTGACAGGCACCACAGGTATCAGTAAGAAGGGGAGAGAAAACGAATGGGGGGTGGAGAGGAAGCAAGGGCATGGGGGCATGCAAGAATTCAAGATCTTTCAGCAGAACACAGAAGGGGAAATAAGAAAGGAGGGATTAAAAGGACAAAGACATTAAGAAACAGACAGGTGGCCAGAAAGAGAGAAAGGGCAGACTTGGGTGAGAGACAGAAAAAGCAAAAAGCAAGGACAGACAGAAAGAGACAGAGCAGTAGTCAATGAGGCAGAAACACAGATTGAAACAGACGGACAAATTGAGGAAACAAAGGAGAGGATCTGACAAAGGTGATACAGAGTGAGAAATGGGGAAGACAAAACAGACAAGCCAATGCAGACATCAGAGCACAGCAGGAGCAGCTGAAAGGCAGAAAGACAGTCAGTGGATTCAACCCGAGAGAGAGGGGAAGAGGAAAAGAACTCAGGTGGGGAAAGCCTATACCACGGTGAAAGGCCCACTTTCATCTGATCCTGGAAGATAAGCAGAGTCAGGCTGTTCAGTACCTGAACAGGAGAAAGAAACTGCGAGGAGGCTTCCCTTCCCACCCCCTCCACCCCAGGGAACAAGGATTGCATCCATTAATTCATTCTTAAAGGCAAGGTCCCCACAGTCCACTAGTGCATGAAAATGAACTATGAATTATCAAAACCATTATTAACGGCACTGAGCTCTGTACACTACGTTTTTTTTCTGGCTGGAGGGTCTCTTTCTGCATATTACTAGTACCACAGTTTCTTATTTCAGATATTAATACTCTCAGAGAGAAGCTATGTGTGTTTTCAAGGGTTTCTGCTCCAAGCACTCAATATAGTATGCCAATAATTCATTTTTCTAGAAAGATTATAACCACATAAAATTATATATGAACTACTTTTAAAAAGGGGAAAATAATAAATGATAATGCAGTTTATCTCCAGGCCATATCAACCTCACATCCCCTTTCACTCTGTTGTAAGATCAGCACTACTGGAGCTTCATTTTGCTTCGTGTGTGTGTGTGTGTGTGTGTGTGTGTGTGTGTGTGTGTGTTATTGTTGTTTGAATTTTTCTATCAAATTTTATCCAACAAAGAAGTGGAAGAAAATATAAGCCCAAACATAACTAATGCTGAGGTTAACCAATATTTTGCAAATGTCATCTCATCACATTTTATACACAAGAAATAAAACTCTAAGAATAAAACCTTTTCTTTCTTTCTTTCTTTTTTTTTTTTTTTTTGGTTTTTCGAGACAGGGTTTCTCTGTGTAGCTTTTACACCTTTCCTGGAACTCACTTGGGAGACCAGGCTGGCCTCGAACTCACAGAGATCCGCCTGGCTCTGCCTCCCGAGTGCTGGGATTAAAGGCGTGCGCCACCACCGCCCGGCAAAACCTTTTCTTTATTATTCCATGGATTTTAATTGCATTTTTTATTTCAATATGGACCTTAAAAATCAATTATTTTTTTGCTGTTCATTATGAAATCATCATACAGATACTTACATAATTTCTAGAACGAGAATTTCTGTTCTCAGATTCAATAAATCTACACTTACAAAACAAATTACTCAAAGTCCTTTCCTGGAAAACATAGTGGGGCCATTGTATAGATAGAACTAGACTAGGATTTATCCATTCCAATGACTCTCAAGCTTTGCTGCACAATACAATGACCTGAAAAGCTGTATGAAAACATCCAGATGCCAAATTCATGGATTCTGTTTTAGTCAGCTTTATAAGGTATATGAAGCTTCTGTTTTGTTTCTTGGTTTGGTTTTGGTTTTAGATTTTGAGACAGGGTTTCACTATGAAGCTCTGGCTGTCCTGGAACTCACCATACAGATCAGTCTCACCCTGAACTCAGCAATCTGCCTGCTTCTGTCTCCCATCTCACCTGCCACAGGAACACTGGGTTTAAAGGCATGCACCACTACACCAGACTACACCAAACTTCTTAGGACAATCTCTGGTAA
>CABHPP010101071.1:23698-39322 GCA_902168425.1 Peromyscus attwateri | reverse complement strand
TCTCTCTCTCTCTCTCTCTCTCTCTCTCTCTCTCTCTCTCTCTCTCTCTCTTAAAGTCAATGGAATATGAAAAGGGAATCTGGCTGCAACTTTACCTACCTCCTATTCCCCCTCACCTCACGCCAACACTCTAGAGATCTGAGGCAGGGGGATCATGAGTTCCAAATCAGACTGGGCAAGAGACCTTATCTCAAAGGAACAAAAATGTGATAAGTCCCTGAGTGCCACTAGTCACTTGAGAAATGCCATTAAACAGCAGCCAGTTATATAACTCAATGGCAAAAATATAATCCCAGGTGGAGAGAATGGGGACCGGATGGCACTTCATCTCATGACATGTGACAGCTACCTCAGCTGGTCACCCACTCATCTGCTCCAAATTTTATTTCCACTTTTTGCTTAGAGCCACAAATGCTCAGAGCACTTTTATTCCTAAGAATAAATTCCTAAGAGCCAAATTCTGTGGACAACTCAAGGCACCATCAGTGGGTGAGTGGGTGACCAAAGGGTGGCATAAAATGACAGCACAACATTCCTCACCATGAGAGCCAATCAGTCCACCACAACATTTGTGCAACAGCACAGAAATTAGTCACCACCCTTAACAAAGAAATCCACATACACGATTTCATTGATGAGTAATTCTGGAGCACACGAAACTCTCTAGACCAGTGGTTCTCAACCTTCCTAATGCTGCAACCCTTCAGTACAGTTCCTCATGTTGTGGCAACCCCCAACCATAAAAGTATATTTGTTGCTACTCCATAACTGTAATTTTGCTACTGTTATGAATCATAATATAAATATCTGATATATTTCTGATGGTCTTAGGTGACCCCTGTGAAAGGGTCATTTGATTCCTCAAAGGGTTGTGACCAACAGATTGAGAACAGCTTGCTCTAAGCACAAACTTGCACAGGACTAGAGGTGAGGATGGAAATAGGCTAGGGACAGCAGGAGCAAGTGAGGGAGAGGTAATATTCCAGATTGTGACTAAGGTGGCTACTCACATTTACTGTCAAACATCATCCAACTGAACTTAGCTGTGATGTAATACATGTCGTATGTAACAAAGCAGCTTTCAGAACCAAAGGGAGCTTGACCAGACTAACCATGAAAGAAGATACAGGAGTAGACCACACACCTTGAAAAGAGGCTCAGTGTCATTAGGGCCCAGAAATGTCCACATGAGAACCAGTGTCACTTTACCCATGCTGAGGTGTGTGTGTGAGTGTGTGTGTGTGTGTGTGTGTGTGTGTGTGTGTGTGTGTGTGTGACCATACACCACCACCAATGTGAGGAAGAGGAAGCTTTCCCAAGGGGTACACTCCACTTTGAAAACTCTTACATCACCTTACAAAGTTGAGCCAAACTCCATCCTACAGGCCAGAAATTCTATTTCTAGATGTTTGCCCAAGGAAATGAAGACACAACACACATGAAGGCATTTCCCAGGTCGGTTATAGAATCAGTGCCGTTCATGATCGCCAAAAGCTAAGATCCACCCAAATAAGCATCAACAGATGAATTCAAAAGCAATTTGTAGTGTGTTTGCATAATGAAATACACAATAAAGATGAATAACTGCGGATACAGAGACAGCAGAGATGAGCTCAGCAAAGGTGTTCACCAAAGCAGACACTAAAAGGCAAATGCGGAGCAGTTAGTCCTGTGAACGCAGTAAAGCTCTTTACTATAACAAAAAGCCACACAGCAGTTCCCTCAGCAAGAGGGACAGGACAGTGGCCCAGAAACAGCACTGGGGAAATTTCTTGATTGAGACTTTTATGACTGGAGTGTGCACAGATGTCAAAACCCGTTGCTCTGGAGTTTACATTCTGTGTGATTTACTGTATGCAAATTACCCCTCGACAAGGAAAGCTCAAGAAATAAAATTTTTACAATACCATCTGAAAATATGAGGAAGAAATTAATCTAACAAAATGCAAAAGGTCTTTCTTCAAGAAACTATAAAACACTGTAGAGAATGTGGAAGAAGCTTTAAAATTGGGGGAAAGCCATTAGCAGTGGTTAGAGGTTTTGTCCTACACAGATGCGCATGCCCATATTCCTGAATTTGTGGACACCACAGAGTATGAATCAGAATCTCCAAAGGACTTCTGTGGGACTTGACAGGTTAATTCTAAGGTTTTGCTCGTGTGTGTGTGTGTGTGTGTGTGTGTGTGTGTGTGTGTGTGTGTGTTAATATGCTTATATAAATGTGTGTATACACACGTGGAGATCAGTGGCCAGTCATCTCAAGCATCCTTCCTCAGGCATCACCCACCTTGGTTTCTGAAATAGGGTCTCACAGTCTAAAACATACCAATTCAGCTAGGCTGGCTGGTGAGAGGGCACAGAGATCCTCCTGGACACCAGAATTTCAAGTGTGTACCACTGTGCTCAGCCATCCACACAGTGGTGAATTATCCACACAGTGGTGAATTCTGAGGCTTGAACTCCAGTCTTCGTGTGTGCATGGCCAGTACCCTATCAACTGAACCGTCTCCTCTGGCTCTACATTTTATGTGGAAATACAAGAGGCAAGAAAATATTGGCAAATGAGGAAACTGGAGGACATTTGCTCTGCAGCCCTGTGGTACATCTTGAAGCCCTGCCCCCCTCTGCAATGAAGACACGGTGGGATGGTGGGTGTTAACACAAGGAAAGAGAAGAGAGAGATGTGACCGTCCTGGGTGGAGGACACTTGGTTTGGGAGGAAGAACCATGAGGAAAGATGGTCTTGGGACCAGTAGCTTTCTACCTGGGAAAAAGAAACTTGATCCCCATCTCCTTCATACTCAAAATATTAATTCTAGACAGAACTGGATCCAAACTCAAATGTCAAAACACTCACTGAAGCTTTTAAAAGATGATGGAGGAGGACCTCTTCATGACCTTTGATTGGGAAAACATTTTGAGCAGGAGTCAAAATGCAATAACCAGAGAGGAAAAGTGGGTGTTTGGGCCACATAAAAATTAAGTATTTCTGTCCATCTAAAAATGCCAGAAAGAGTCCAAAGGGGGGAAAGAATATTAGCAGGAAATAGTTGCGGTACATATGACTGACAGTGAACTAAGGGTACATTTAGGAGAAAGGCACGGCGACACTTGAACAAGCCTGCTGCACTCATAATCGCCAGCTAGTCAGAATCGCAGGAAGTGGTACCCGGCGGTTGTCAAAGAAAAGGAAGCTGGACCCTCAATAGGAAATCGCCACCAACCGCTTCCCCCAAAGGGCCAGACTCACTCACAGGAAGAGTTCAGACTGTCCAGGATACTTCATACACAACAGGCACACACACACACATACAAACACACACACATACACACACACACACACACACTACACTCTTATACACTCTTATTCACACACACACACACTCACACACATTCTTACACATCCACTCACACTCTCACATTCACACACACTCTCACACATTCACTCACACTCAAACACACTCTTACACATTCACTCACGCTCACACTCTTACACATATTCACACACTTTCACACATTCACAAACACTCACGCATTCTCTCTCTCTCTCTCTCTCTCTCTCTCTCACACACACACACACACACACACACACACACACACACACACAAACACACACTCAGGTTGGGAAAATAGCTTAGTGAACATACTACTCACTATGCAGCAGGAGGATCTGAGTTGGAGCCCTAGGGCTCACACTGTCAACGCACAGAGATTAAATGTCTGTGGAGTGCTCAGTTCCAAGCGGCCATCTTTAGCACATGCCTACCACAGGAGGGTGTGGCTGGCCCTGCAGTCAGGAAGCAGAGAGATCACATTTCATTCACACACAAGAAGCAGAAAGAGGGAACAGGAAGTAGGGCCGGCTATGAAACCTCAAAGTCCACCTTAGTCACATACTTCCTCTAGCAAGGCTCCACTTCCTAACAGTTCCACAACCTTCCCAAACAGCACCACCACCCAGCACCACCACCCAGCACCACCACTGAGCACCACCACCGGGGGACCAAGCATCCAAACACCTGTGGCTCAAGCCTGTGGTGGGGAGAGTGTTCTCATCCAAACCCCAACAATGGGTAAGAGCCTCAGGTGGTAGAGCACACCTGTAACCTCTGCACTTCAGAGGCCGAGGCGGGAGAACCACAGACCTGAGGCCAACCTAGTCTACTTAGAAAGTTCGAGGCTAGCCTAGGCAACAAAAAGAGACTATATGCTCAAAACAAAATGGACTGTGTAGGATAACATGTATAGCTTTACATGAAGGGTCCGTGTTATTTTATAGATGGGATTTGGGCATCTGCAGGTTTGGGTATCTGCAGAGTATCTTGGAACTGATATGCATGGATGCTGAAGCTACTCTTATGGGAGATACTGGGAGAGGGTGGGGAGCCTGCAAAGAGAAGAGTCACATGGGTGGAGCTGGCATATGGCAGGAAGCAGAAGGTGGTACTAGCCAGAGCTCCTGAAGGGTTGGGGGAGGCTTTCTTCTTCAGCTGTGAGCCAGTTAGGTTTTTATCACTTTGACACAAGCTAGGGTCATCTGGGAAGGGAGAATCTCAATTAAAGGAGTTCTTCCTGCAGATTGGCCTGTAGGCAAGTCTGGAGGGCATTTTTCTTGAGTTATAATAATGGATGTGGGAGGGTCCAGCCCACTGTAGGAGGTACCACCCTTGGGTTGTAGAAAAACCAAACAGAGTAAGCCATGGAGAGGCAGCCAGTATGTGGCACTCTTCCATGGCCTCTGCTTCAGTTCCTGCTGCCAGGTTCCTGGCTTGAGTTCCTGCCCTGACTTCCCTTCATGATGGACTGTGATGTGTAAGATGAAATAAGCCCCTTTCCCCCATATTGCTTCACTGGGCGTTTTATCGTGGACCCAGAGAAGCAACTAGGATAAGCTGGGAGCTAGAGCAATCTGTCTGCAGCTGGCCATCATGGTCAACAGAAGGAGAGGTGGCCTCAGAGATCCAGGAGCAGTGGAAGAGATGCCCCAGCTGGGGGGGGAGGGGGAGGTAGGTGGGCCTTAGGCTCTCAGGCAGTTCATCTAACAAAACATGGGTCCAGAATAGATTCTCATACACATAAAAAGGGTCTCTTCTCCTTCCTCAGGGGAGATGTATGTCATTCATTCTATCCTGCCATGACTTCTGAGAGAACTGAGACTTCTCTGCACCTATGAGCTCTCCTGCCTCAGCTGCCCCTCCTGCCCCAGTTGTCCCAATTGCCCCTCCTGCCCCAGCTGCCCCTGCGGCCCCTCCTGCCCAGCTGCCCCAGCTGCCCTGCCCACCAGCCTCCCAAGACTAAAACATCTCTCAGGTCTGCGAAGTATAGGGTCCACGTGGAAAAAACGTGCAAAGCCCGAGAAAGCGGCACTTACTAGGGGCTGCTGCTCGAGCCTGCAGATGTGATCCCTCAAGAAGCAAGCATGAAAGAGCATCTCCCACCTAGGCCAACTTCAGAAGACAGAGTTCTCCAAGTAGCTGAAAGATGTGCCCAGTGCTCTTGTCAAAACGTACAACCAGTGTAGCTGCAGGGACAGGGAGGGGAGGAACTCCTTCCAGAAAATTCCAAGGTCAAGGGCCTGCAGCTCTGAGATGAGGGCATGGTAGAACTGAGGAAAAAGCATCTGCTGGGGGACCTGACTGTCTTCAGCCAGCTGCAGAGACCAGGGTCAGAAGCCCAGTACCACCGTACTGCCTCTCTGCAAAGTGAACTCCAGACAGGTGAGGCTGACTCCTGATTTGGTGCTAGGACAGGGGGATTCCAGCCTAGTGGATTCACTGGGGCATGGAAATTGCCTTCCCCGTGGCCTACTGCACAGGCATGTAAGACCAGCATGAATTTATTTGAAAATGGAAAAAAATAAACACAGAAATACAAATGCATTTCACGATGTAGTTTGTAGATTCAAAGCAAAAGTATCATCTTTGGAAAAATGCAAGCTGAGACAGCTCATCAGTGACGTTGAGTGAGGGTTATAATTTGGAGCCTGAAGAAGGATTATTAAAGTCCTGGGAGCAACATCTGTGGATGTCATCATTATTTTGAAATATTTGATATAAAATTTCAGTTAGATTCAAAACCCATTTGCATGATCACACACACACCACATCCCAGCATTATATTTGTCAATGAAAGAGTAAAATCCCAGCATTATATTTGTCAATGAAAGAGAAGAATGACCTATTAAATCAGAAGAACAAGGAGATCATCAGGCTCAGAGGAGAGAACAGGGTCAAGGATCTGGGTCAGTTCGGAGGCGATGTTGTTCATAGGAAGCATGGCAGCAAGCGGTGTTTGGTCACATGACCCCTGCATCTGGCCAGAGCTTTGCATCAGCACTGTGAGAAGATGGAGCCAGAAGCCACCCGAGGCCATTTCAAACTCAAGGTCATGCACCAAGTACACTATCTGACTTTCATTTTTAATCTCATCTTTATTATATTTTACTTATTTATAGAGGGTGTACATGTTGTGGAAACCAGAGGACAACTTGCAGGAGTTGGTTCTCTCCTTCTGTCATGGGAGTCCCAGGCTTTGAACTCAGGTCATCAGGCTTGGCAATCAGAGCCTCTACCTGCTAAGCCATCTCAATTACCCAATTTTCATTTCTTTTAAAGCTTTCATTTTGTAGCTTAAATTCAATATGCAATGTCTGTACCATATAGCACTTTTGTCTTACCATTCCATGATGTAAACATATGGACACTGTCACCAAGGGGTACGTTTATGGCCCTGGGGATGAAAGCAATACTCGGAAGATTTCAAATGACGACCCAAGGACTGGGCAGTGGGGCTCCAGGCAGGAGTATTCGATGCAAACCCCACTCCTCACTGGCAGGTGTTCAGACAGCAGTGGGGTCTTTCTCAGCCTCCTCCTCATCCGTAGAATGGGACACATCACCTGGAAGAGTTTTATCTGTATCCAGATGGCACATTCATTAAGCGGAGCAATATGGCTGCTCAGCACACGTCAGAAACCACATTGTGGACAGAAGACAGACCAGAAAGGCAGTGGCCACTGTAGGTGACTGAAAGGTCACATGACTGGGCACTCAGGCTCCAATGCTCATGTCAAGTCCTAGCTGGGTGAGACAGAACCACCCACACCTTCCAAGCCAGGGCTCTGCTAAGCACATGGACCCAGTAACTATGGACATAGCAGGATCAGCTTACTGGCCTCAGGTACTTGCACTGCACACAGCTGTCTGGAACACACCCAAGGCCCATTTGCCTCTGCTGCTACAAGGAGGCATCAGCTCAGGCAGGGTCCCTAGGGAACATGCGGTCTCAGTTCCCTGTGGGCCAACTGCACTAGAAAATGGCTCACAGAGGATAGAAAGGCAGTGGCCTCTTCCCAGAGATGCTTCTCATTACAGCTCATTCAAACATCTTGAGCCAGCCCCAAACTCCCTGGACACACTACAGCCAAAGTCAAGGCCCATTGAGGCCATGGGAACTTCTGACAGCATCCTCTATCCAAGGGATGGGTTTGTGTCAGTCCTTGAACCTAAAGAGAGTTTTGGAAAGTCAGCAGGGCACAGAGCATTCTCCCATGCAGAACAGATGGAGGCAGTCCCTGGGGACATCTTATCACACCCACACCCACACACATACCAGTTGACTCCCTGGCATCGTTGGCTGGGAATGCACAGACACCACAGGTGTCCAGCTCATCTCGGCCTCTTGCCAGCTCTGTTGCCTCCAGCCAGTGAGCAAACCTCTGTGAATGGAATGCCACAGTAGACACTATCAGCATGGGCTCTGCCTTAGCCATGAGCAATGCTGGAGAGACCAAGGCAGCAGACATCCATTTTCTCATAGGGGAGGCCACTCACCCAAGCACAGGGTGAGGCAGGGAAGGGCTCTTCGGAGGCCTTTCTTCTAGCCTTAGACACCACCTTCTCCTTGTGTGCTTCCAGCTCAGCCCTCTGTGCCTGTCTGGGTCCTGACTTCCTCCTCCTATAAGAACATCCATGATGTTGGGTGGGGTCCACCTGTATGATTTCATTTAGCCGAGGCACCTCTGTAAAGTCCCTGTCTCCAGACACGGTCACATCCTGGGTCCTGGGGGTGTTTCACCTGATAAATGTCAAGGACCACTCTCAGCCCACAAGAGTTAGCATCCTTGTACTGTGCATGCCCCTGGACCCTCATCTCTCGTGTCTGCTGACTGCGGTGTGAGTTTGTCTGCACCTAGCATGGCCAGCATCTTCAAAGAGTTTTGGAGAGAGGTCCTTATAACTTGTTTGCCGACTCAGCCAGCCTAGCCCACCTTCCTTCCTTATAAACTGGGGAAAAGAGCAGGAAGCAGGTACAGTGTAGGCAAGAACACCTGCAAGTTAATGCCTGTTTCCAAGGACTGAGCCCCCTGCCTCTGTCCCCTGCCCTGCTCATCTGCCTTGGGTGGGTCCAGGAGCCATTAACAGACACCCTGCCTAATCACTGCATCACTCAACTGGAGGAGAGGGCTCCAGGGAGTCTGTCCCCCTCCCCTCCCAGTCACCCAAGAAGTCGGCATGAGCAGGGATGATAGCCATATCTGCCACCACCAAGCTGTCACTCAGGGTCAAGAACTGCTCCTATCACTCCTGTCTCACTTCTTCAGCACAGCTGGTGCCAACAGGGCTCCGTTAGGAACCCTCTCTACCGTGACAAAACAGAGGCTCAGAGAGATGGATCCACTCATCGAAAGTCACACAGCAAAAGCAGAGGCACCATGGACTAGGTCCTTGCTCACTGCCCATCAACTCGGCACACCGAGGTTAGCTCTCGCAGCAAATGTTGAGAGCAGCAGTGACTGGAGAGATGACTCCGTTGGTAAAGTGCTCCCTGCACAGCCTGAGGACCTGAAGTTTGGACCCCCAACACCCATGTGGAATCAAAATGTGGTGGAACGCATCCGTGACCACAGCACTGGTTAATGGCAATGAGGGGATCCCTGGCACCCCATGACCGTCCAGTTGGTGAGCTCCAAGTTCAATGAGAGACCCTGCCTCAAAAAACAAGGTAGAGCACAACTGACCAAGACACCCAACATCAGCCCCTCCCTTCCACATGCAGGAACACATGTGTCCATGCACCCACACACAAAGGTGCACACACACGAATACACAGTCCTGTTCACACACACACACTCCACTCGTGACTTTACAGTATGTTCAAAGCAAAGACCCTCTTCTTTAAACTCTGGATGGTGGGTCAGGCTGGCCATCTATACACACACACACACCACCAGCCCCAGTCTGCATCCCCACAGCCAGGCTGGGGAGGTCAGACCCAGGCTTTGCCAAGGAGCTGGGAGCCCCTGAAGCTAGCTCAGAGTCCTGGGAACTCAGCTGGCACTGGGCTCTAAGAGAGTGAGGTAAGGAACACGGGGTCCTCAGATTCCCAGGGCTCAGCATACAAGTGAGCTCCAGTGGACAGTATCTCTGGGCATTGAGCTCACGTGACTGAGCCCCCAAGACAATGCATAGCTGAAGGCGTGGGGCAGCCCACACCAGCTCTTCACAGTGCACCTAAGTATTTTCAAAGTGCAAACTTTTCAATCCAGTATACTCATGCCTAAGAATTCACCTCAGAGAAATGCCAGGCGTTGGTATAAAAATGTATCTATCTACAAAGCCAGGCATGGTGATACAGGCTTGAATTCCAGCACTTGGGATACTGAGGCAGGAGGATTACAAGTACAAGGCTAGTGTGCACTGCATAGGGAGACTTAGACAGAAAACAAACACTCTCTATGCCAAGAGGGGAAAGTTTTCTTTCTAAAAAGAATGTATTTATATGTATATGTATGTGACTATGTGTGTATGCATATGAGTGCATTGCCCATGGAGGCCAGCAGAGGGTGCTGGATCTCCTAGAGCTGGAGTTATAGGCAGCTAAATGTGAGCCTCTCTACATGGGTGCTGGGAACCAAACCCAGATCCTCCAGAAGAGCAGCATGTGCTCTTAACCTCTGAGTCATAGAGAGGGATGTTTTCAAAGCTCAGGTGCACAGACAGTGCTTGTGCTGAGGACACATGTGCTCTCAAATCTCAGGGAAAGCAAGACTTTCCTGCTAAGGGAGAAGACTTGTCAAATACTGGCTCCTGTCAGTGGGTGGTGAGGCACAGGCCCTTCTCCTTGAGCTCCTGCCTGTCTCCTGGGTTTCTCAGAACACATGTGTCATTATATCCAGAAAAGTGAGCATTTTAGTAAATCAGCAATATCGAGTTTATGGGACAGACCCTAACTTGTTCCTCAGTACCTGGGAGAGCTGCCCTCAAATGGAGTGTTTGTGTGTGGACTATGGTTTGCAGAAAATGCAAAAGAGACACCATGTCACAAGGACAGCAGCTACCCACATGTGCTCTGTCACTGTGGTACTGTGTCAGCATGTGTGTAACTTATCTCTTTTGACTCCAGCCCTGCCTGTGGAACAGCCTTCTCCATCTACCTAACAGAGAAATGGCCTGAGCCATCAGTGGGCCCGCTCCTGCCTTCCTCCCTTCTGACTCAGCTTAGTGAGAAGCCACAGCGAAGGGGACCTTGAACCAACAGGACAGCAGGGCCTGAACCTGGCCATTTTCCTGGGTTCGGGATCTGACCAGAGAAAGCCAAGGCTTCCAGAGAAGTTAAGAGTTAATTAGTTTTCCCCCTGAAAATCTGGGGCCATGGTTAGTGTACTGTGAAGCACTCTTCCTCCACCCAGCAAGAGGCAGTGGCCTGACCACCCCATCAGTGAGTCCTAGGTGCTTAGCCCACTCCCCCAAGCAAGGTGGGCTTGTCACCCCAGCAGGCGTCAGACCTTTCTGAAGACTGAAGCGAGTGGAGCTCTAGGCTAGAACCCCTTAGAGCCGTGAGACCCCCTTTCACCTTCTCCATCACAGCTGCTATGATGAATACTGGGGATGAGGTAACTGGGGCTCAGAGAGATTGCCAAAGGCCTGTGCTCACAGTGCACTGGGGTAGGGAGAGCTCACAAAGTGGGGTTGTAGGAGGAGAGTAGCTGAGACCCAACTTGTGTCATGCTGGGCATGTTTGGCCTGTGCACATGGCTCCCTCCTTGCAGCCTGGTTAGATTAGCATCCCTATCACTTGAGACCCATTCTCCCTCAGAGACCATGAGCAGTTAGTTGCCCAAAGCCATACACCTGGCCAGGAGCTGAGCAAACATAAGACCCAGAGGGTGGAAAGTTGACTATGGCTACCACGGCCCCTGTATCCAGCACTCTGGTCCCCACGTGGTGATCCCATCTTAGTACCCATAAAACTCAAGCCTGAGGTCCTGATGCTAAATGTTCCTGTGATGGTAAGCCAGGACCAGGCCAGGTTCAGCAGGGTGGTTCTGGGGTAAGCACAGATCTCAGCTTGACTGGGCTCCTCACACAGGCTAGATTAGGGATGTTCTTTGTAAGCCCCTTCTGCAGCCCAGGCTGAAGGCTCAGACGAGATCCCATGAGTCCCAAGAGTGAGGTCAGCCTTACAAACTCAGGCCTTATGGCCTCTCAGTTGCTGGAGTGGAAGAATGGAAGAGAGACTAGAAAGAGCCTTCCAGAGTCTTCCAGAGCATTCATGGAGAAGAACCAACAAAAGCAAAATGTTAAACAAGTAAAACCCACCTAAGACAAGTGTGGTCTAGGAAGCCTGGAAGACACAGGCCTCCTCCAGTGCCATGTGCCAGATATGGCTCCCAGTGAGAGCAAGCAGAGCCATTTTGAAGGAAGACATTGGGCAGAGAGCATGTTCTGTATGGTCTCTGGTCTGGAGAGATGCAGAATCCCAAATGAATCCATCCACAAATTCCTTCCACTTCCTGTTTTTCCCTGTGAGGACTGAACCTGAGCTCAAAGAGGCCCCTCCCAGCAGGGCAGGGGTATGAGGAAGGCTGTATTGCTAAAGACATAAAGAAGCAAAGCCTACTTTCACCCCTTCGATGTCAACGGCAGACTTGCAATTACAAAATCTGCATGGTGCTCATGTCCTCACTTCGTCTTCCCATCGGATCCCCAGTGTTCCCTGCCCCTCTTCAGGCTCACACACCCATCATAGCCAGATGCACACGGGTAATTATCTCCCCAAACCCCTGGTGGAGACCAGTCTTCTTTGATTCTTGTCAAATCCCTTTAATTATGAGTTCACAATTGGCCCACTCACAGACTCACCTGGGAGTGGGCAGCCTGCTTTCCACTACGACAAGTTAGAAGAAAGTTGAACAAGCCGCAGTTTTCAGAAAGAAGTGGATTTTGTAAAACTCAAGTGTGCTCAGGGATTGGCAAAGGTCCAGCAGCCCCAAACTACCAGGCTCTGCTCTGTCTTTCTCTTCCAGATGTTGGGAAGCTATGGTCTGTGCCAGCTGCAGAGAGCAGAGGACTTGTTGAGGATTGTTGACAAGAATGGTCCAACAAGGAGAGCCTGTGAGTTTTCCAAGTCATTCAGGGGCATACCTGGGCATGTGCACACACACACACACACACACACACACACACGCACGCACGCACGCACGCACACACGCACGCATGCACGCACACACGTATGCACGCACACCTTGCCTGTAGATACTCCTCTCTTTGTGCATGGGTAGTCTGTGACTTGCTTTGACCCAAAGAATCTAGCAAAAGTATTGTCAGGCAATGTCTGGCTTCAAGGGACCTTGTGGGATCCCATCCTACAAGAACCCTGCCCAGACTACCTACTAAAGGGTAGAAGGAGTAAAGCAAGCTGGCCCACCTCTGCCCATGAGGCCTGATGGTCCAAGCAGGATCAACCACTATGGCCCAACTAAGCATGCAGAGGTAACAGGTGTTCAGAGGTACTAGATCAGGGTGGTTAGTTATGCACCAACAGCTGATTGATGCTAACATCTACCTCAGCCTTCTCCAGAGCCTGTCCCAAGAGGCAGTGCTTGTGACAGGGCAGGTATCTCTACCCAAGCTATTCAGAGTCACCTCAACTCTGAGGACACAGGTGAGAACTCCCAAAGCCCACACTGGCTTGGAACCCCAACACATTACCAGTGACCAACTGTAAGAGCACTTCAGGCCTAGGGTGAGGTCCTGCCTTGGAGATGTACATAAGGCCTTTCTATGGCCTTTATTTGAAGCCATGTGTTCCATGTAATCCATCATACGTGGCCCTTGAACCTCCCCAGACAGGCCACTGCTTGTCTCCCTCTACTGGGAACAAATGCCCCCGACATCCAGCATCTAGCTTCTAATAAGCACTCCCTGCACTCCAAGAGACCAATCCCCCAAACCCATCCTATATCCTTCTCTGGTGACTTAACTGTCTCGCTGTTCACAGCAGCCAGCATGCTGCCCAGAAGTCAGGAGCCTGATGGACCCTTGCCTCTGCCAATGGCCAGCTGATGACCCAACGTCTCCTGTTTCACACTTCTGACATGGATATGGGTTTAGGATCATCACAGCCTGGTCACAGGGGTGAAGTCCTCATGTGAAGGCACTGCAAATGCAGGGGAGGGTAGGGAATGCACACACTAGGACATCCTTCCCTGCTCATCCCTGCCCGCCAGCTCCCGCACAAACCTGCCGATGTCTAACCTTGAGTCCCAAAGGAAGAGTGTCTAATGCTGGGCTTGCAAGCTACAAGACGGGGAGCAGGGGATCATGACCCAGACAGTCACCCCCTCTGCCAAACCAATGTCCCCAGCGGGCACCTCTTCAGCTTCCCACCTGGCCATGTGGAGCGGGTAGACATAGCCTCCTCCAATACATCCTAGCCAGATAATTAGTCCATGGCCTTGCAATCTCTGCATTTTGAAATTCATCCTGAACCCTCGTAACCCGCTGGGCTTCATCTCAAATGCCCGTGTTCTTTCATCTTGCCTTCATTAATTCTCACACCCGCACCCAGGCACAGCGCAGCCGCCTCTCCTCACAGGGCCATATGCTGTCTCGGCTCTGCAAATTGATCTGCGCTTCCTCCTCCCTGGCATTTGCACAACGGGAGATGGTCTATGTGTCTGGAACTGGCCGGTGTCTCCTTTCCCTTCAATTTGCAGACAGCTCAGCTCCCAGCAAAGAAGGTGAGGTGAGATTAATTGGCAGAGCAGAATGAAGACCATTCTGCCCCCAAAGTGGGCATGAGGCCACGGACGAGTCACTGTTTAATTGGTTACATGTGACCCTGTCCCCTTTTTTTTTTTTTTACTTAATTCTAAGTTTTAACATTTGAAGTATCATCAATATTAATTATTGCTGCCTTTCTCTGAATCACCCCTCACCCGGGAAAGGGCACATCCATTTCTCACAAGGAGGAAGATAGACTTAAGAGTGACCTTGAGATTTCAGAAAGGAAAGGTCTGGCTCCCGGTGATGGGGAAACTGAGGTTCGGTGAGCAGCTGGCTCCCCTGCCTTCAGATGTCTGTCTTGCTTTATGCCTGCCAAGGGGAAAAAGAGCAAAGGGCAGACCCAGTACTGAGGGACGAAGCAACTTCAGTTTTTGCTCAAATCTTCTGGCATTTATCAAGGGTTAGAAAGATTCATTCTTGACTTTTCCAAAGGATGGACTCTTGGCATTGCCTAGCACATGAAGACTCGGTAGAAGTCTTCCAAGTAGCCCTGTAGAAATGACTGGTGAAGCCATGAGCTGGTTCTGGGCTGAACATATGACCATACAAGGTCACTACTTTCTATCCAGGGCAGGTATGGAAGACCAAATGGGACTCTTAGGTTCAAGCAGGATCCTGTGTACTTGTAGGTAGAACTGAGGTCCCCTCCAGCCACTATCCACAGGGATGGTGCTATCCTGCATCAGGGCCTGCTAACCTGAGTGAACTTCCCAGAGCACACTAAATACAAATGTCCCTAAAGTGACTTACATACAAGTGGGTAGTCCCGAGAGCAAGCCCTGGATCGTTTCTGAGGTAAAGCACACAGAGAGTCTGGTTGATCTTCAATGATGGACCCACATCCTAGGGTCCTCTCTGCAGAGCCACTGAAGGTCTGAGATTAGAATAACATGTTTATAACCAAAGGACATTAAAGACAGCCAGGCCACCATGCCAAAAACTTCAGAAAAACAGACTTGAATCAGACCCTCCCAAGAGGCCATAGGGAGCATCGCCGGACAATACTGTGACTTCTCATCTCGACACCAGAAATGGCAAGTGACAAATTTCTACTGTGAAAACCGCGGAGTTTGGTGGTTGACAACATCCTGGGGAAATAACACAAACCCACTGTAGACTTCTACCCGGCTAGGGGTGTGGCTTGGTGTTAGAGCTCTAGGTTACCCTACACTGAGGTCCTGGATTCCCTCCCCAACGCCACAACAAAAGAAGAAGACAGGCTACCGCATTGACCCCAGACAGGAGCCCAGGCTTTGTCCATTTTGTAGGGAAAGTAAGCTAAGGCACAAAGGTGAGAAGTTAGCCAAGGTGACCAGTTAGCCAGCAGTGGTACATGTGCTCGTGTGTCATGCTTTGTTCTACACCCCAGTAAGCGGAAGGCTACTCACAGCCTCTCAGGGACAGAATGCATGGGTTCAACTCTCACTGCCCACACTCAGGTGTGACACCTCAGAGATTCTCCTATGTCCTGGGAGACAAGCTAGGCCACTTGGGTTACCTGATTTATTTGTGTGTGTGTGTGTGTGTGTGTGTGTGTGTGTGTGTGTGTGTGTGT
>CABHPP010101071.1:0-23688 GCA_902168425.1 Peromyscus attwateri | reverse complement strand
TGTGTGTGTGTGTGTGTGTGTGTGTGTGTGTGTGTGTGTGTGTGTGTATGTGTGAAGACTGAACAACAGAGGGTCCTGGGTTAGAAGCATATCATCGACCATCAACACCAAGGGGACAGTGAGAGAAAAGAAGTTCAATGGGTAGCTACTCCAGGGCCACTAGCACGCCCTAGGTGACTGGACACAGGGACGTATTCACCAGACACTGGAACCTGAGCTCTCAGTGTGTCATGAGGGTCTTCCTTCCCAGCAGGCCCTGGGATACCTGCTTCAAGCTTCAGGCCTCAAGTTCCAGAGGCTTCCATCACTGATTACAAAATATGGTTCCCTGAGCCACCCGCTCTAATTGCAGGCAGCGATTACTCCCACAGTTTCAGGGCCAGCAGCTAGGCTAAGTGGCCGTCCCCAAAAGCCATTTCCTGCCTGGCTGGGTACAGAATGTTCTTTCTCTCTAAGTAAAATAAACAGGTCTGAACTCATTGGAGTTTCTATCTGCCGTCCACTAAAGCCTTCTACCTCCTGAGTTTCCACACAACTAAGATTTATAGTGTCTATTCTCCCCAGAGCAGAGTCCCCAGATAATGTTAATAGATGGCTAGTTTTTGTCAATAAATCCCTCTGGCAATGGAAATATCTATTTCAGATGAGTTCTGTGGAGCCGTGCTCCAAGTGTAGAGAGCACTTAGGAGGCTGCCGCTCACTTCACAGGCAAGAGCGCTTCTGCAGAGCTGGGCTGGGCCGCTCTCTGCCTCTCAGCACCCAGGGAGGGCTCAGGGCTTAGGTGGGAAGCCTTTCAGACAGTGTCCCTGGGACAACAGAACAACAGCCATCCCCGGACTTAAGGAAAGGGGGCCCAGGGGAAGTCTCGCTGAGGACCCACCACACCTATTATTTAAGTGATGGATGAGCCAGGTGTCACATCCTCTGCTGAGGCAGCTTCTGTCCCTCCTAACCCCACCAGCTTAGGAGGCATCAGTCTCTCTCTGCTTCTACCTGCATCTCCTGACCCCTGGGGCTGCTGAGAGGGCTCTTACAGTTCCCTGACCTTGGGCTGTCCAGCCATCCCTCCTCACCCTGTGGCCATCTAAAAGTTAAACTTCTTGGCCTAAAAGTTAAACTTCCTGAACAAAACCCTCCTGAGCCCTGGGGTTTCCACTCATATTATGAGTGAGGCTGCCAAAGGCCTGTGAGGGGAATCCCAAGCTACCTGAGATCCTGCACAGCTGGGTCCCCAGCTTCCCTCCACGCTGGCCACATCCAGCCTTGGACAGTGTCAGGACCATACCTCTGTCCCCTCTGCAGCAGGGCCTTCTGTATAGTACCCTGTCCCCCTGCTGAAGGCACCTAATCCCGAGGCCCAGCAGGAACCACCTTCTTCAAGGTGTTTCCCTGGGGTTGGAAGATTGTAACTTCAGCCTGGGCCATATAATGAGATTCTATCAAAGAGAAGGAAGCAAGAAAAGGAAGGGTGATGGGAAGAAGAGGGAGGTAGGGAGGGAAGGAGAGAAGGAGGAAAAGAGGGAGGGAGGAAATGAAGAATGAGGAGGGAGGGAAGGAGAGAAGGAGGGAAAGAGGGAAGGAGGAAAGGAAGAACGAGGAGGGAGGGAGGAAGGGAGGGAGAGAAGGAGGGAAGGGGGAGGGAGGGAGGGAGGGAGGGAAGGACACAGCTCTGGTTAATTCTGGAGCAGAAGATGGAGACAGATTCACTGGTATCAATAATAAGAATTAATGGGGAAGGCAGCACTCACATTTACCTCTGTGTTCTGTATTAAAATTGCCCCCATGTGTCACTGCCAGCACACAAGTGACACATTTACTTACGTTCAGTCACTGCTATTGTCAGAGTACTAGCCTACAGGAGGTGCAGACAGACTTGCTTGATGATTTTCCTCCATGGTCAGGTTCTCCCTCACATGGACAGCAAGGCATGGCCACATGGATTCAGAAACAGTGGGCACCTGCTGGGCAGTTTCCTTCCTAAGCAGAAGCCCTGTAGCCTGGAGAGCCAGGCCATGCTTTCACACATCCTACTGTCTGTCACTGGGGATATGGGACAGCAGAACAAAGCTGTTCTCTGCCTCCTCAGCTCCAACACTAGTGTCCCCCAGACCTAAACCTACCTAGACCCATGCATGATGGGAGGGTGTCTGGCCTCTGCTCCACAAGGCTTCCAGAGCTGATGTCATGGTCCTGGATAACTGTGTCTTGTTTGCTTTGTATAAGGTGGAATGAGTATAGTTGTTCCCTAGAACACCGAGCCCCTCAAAAATCTGTTGGGTGTGTAGGCTGGATGGTAGAGTCACCCCTGGCATATTAGGTTAGCCTAGAAATCAGCTCCTGTGGTTGACTCACATTGCCAGGTAGTTCTTGTCCTTGCCCTATAAATCCCTGCATTGAAACAACTTCTCCCAGCATCCTCTCTGCTCCTGGCCTCCCCCTTACTACCTAATCAGGGGATTCTCTGCACCTCCACCTCCCCAGTGCCTTCCTCCATGGTGTCCTCACAAGCCCTGAGTCCCCTGGGACATCCCTATGTGCTTGCTTTCTCTCCTGTGTATCATCACTTTTCTCTCTTTGTCCCAAGTTGCTAGCTGCTCAACATCAGTGCAGAGGAGCATCAGAAGCTGGGCTAGGCTCCACAAAGAAGGGGATTTGTGAAAGGTCAGGACGGGTCATAGGGACAAAGACTCTGGAGGGCCCAGGAAAGAAGGGGGGGCACAGAGAACCGTGCTGCAGCCCAGCCAGGGTATTCCTGGCTTCACGATCAGCACTGCTATCAGCACCCCAGCCTCCCTTACGGGGCTCATAGACTCTGGCTGCGCACATTTGTGGTCCAAGAGCTCCTTTTTTGTCAGGAAAATGCAGCTTTGCCATGCCAGGGCTCTGCCAAGAAGATGGTCTGCTAGGCATACAACTAAGAGCTTGATCAGTGGTGGGTGCAGCTACTCTGCCCTGAGGCCCAGGTTGTTTCCAGACACGTGCTGTGGTGGAAGGGGAGGTGAGTTTAGGGGATGAATTGACAGTAGGCAGGATGGGAGAAAAGATGGATGGGTGGAATGGTAGATAGACAGATGGGGGAACAGATGAGAGAATAGACAAATGAGATGAAAGGCCGGATGGATGGATGGATGGATGGATGGATGGATGGACGGACGGACGGACGGACGGACGGATGGACAGACTAATGGGAAATGAATCCGTAAGAAATGTTAGAGGCTCCAGGCGGGGTACTTTCCTTCCCCTGTAATCCTGATGGCCCTGCTACTCACCAAATCCAACAGTTCCTGGATCTTGCCACAGCCAGCAGACCAGTCTGGTCATACAATGTGACTTCCTAGCTACAATATTGGTACTTTAGCCTGTTCTACATGGGACTTCCCAGCAGAAACATAAACCTGTGTGTTGAAGGGCCTAGGTCACCAGAGATCTCAGGCAAGCCTCCCCTTCTGCTCACTGAGTACCTTTGCATTTGTTGGCCACCCTTTGGTGGCCATGGTGACTGCCTCCTACCTGAGGAGTCAGTGATAAGTCCTTCAGGAACTGAGTATGGGAACTCAATGCCAGCAGCCTATGTCTCTGGGCTCAGGAGGCCACCACTATCTCAAGGAAGCAGTGGAGGCCCAACTTCGCCCATGATGTTCAGATAGTGAGGAAGGGCCATTGCTTGGCTTCAGAACCAAGCACCATGACCCTTAAATCCACTGCAGGATTCCTTAGGGACCATCAGTGACACACAATGCACATGGCAGTGTGAGAATGGGAACACGCAACACAGCCAACCTGCTTCCTCCTGGTGGACAAGTTGTCTTCTCTCCCTGTCCTAAATGCTCCAGAGCACATTCATTTCGATGATTTCTCTGTGTACTGGGGAGATGTGTCCCCAGCGGACATCCCATGTGCTCTTAGTCTTCCTCTCAACTAAGTCCCCTGTTCTGGAGTCTGTACATATACATGTGTGTGAGACAGACGACCCAGCCCAGAAGTGTCCGGAGTTAGAAGCAATCTTCTGGGCTCCAGGTTCTGAGTTTCTACATACCTGGGGCTCTACCTCAGCCAGCTCCTAGGGATGCAGCTCCCTTTAGGGGTCTCCATGTCTCCCACAAATCCAGGAATTGCTTGCTAAGATGAGACTCTTGAAACCATTGGCAAGGAGATACCTGAAATCTGCTGGGCCTTGGAGGAGCTGTGGGGATGAGTCGTCCAAGGTAACAGTAATAGCTGTTCGGTCACATCAAGGCCTTTGGTGCAGGCAAGGCTATTAAGGGCTGAGATGAGAAATGGAGAAGGTTCGCAAAGTACTGTGATGTGTCATTTTCCAAAGAAAGAGGCAGCTGTCCTCAGAGTTCCCAGCACAGCAGGCCCCAGAAACAGAAAGAGCCTCACTTTCTGACCACACAGAAAACAGGCAGCCTCCCAATGGGTCACCATGCCCCAGGACTAAGGATCCATTTTCTCTCCATGTTTATCTCTACCGGGAACAGGATGTAGCAAAGTCAGACCCGGTAGGCACTGGAACTGGTATGCTGAGGTCCAGGTAACAGCAGGAAACTGGCCACAACTCCCAGCTTCCATGTCGTGTGGTAGCACAGCCACCACACTAAGGAAGATACAAGGGCATTTCTCAGGGAAATGTACCCAGTTGGAATGCTCATCCTTCAGTGGCAAGTGAGAGGGGCCCTGCAAAGTTGGTTGTCTGGGTTGTTGAGGTGGCTTCTTTCTGCTCTGCCACTGATTGACAAGTACCTGCTGTCTCCCCCCTCCCCCCCCATCCCCAACACAAGCAAGTCGGGTTGCAAGGACTCTACAGCTGTTGGATTAGTAAAAACCATTTCTATCCACTGGTAGACAATATGACTTCCTTCCAGAGATTATTAGTGAGATAAGGAGTAGGTGTGGCCCAAGCTGTGCCTGTCTACTGAGAACTTGGAATTGACAGGCAGCAACTGAGTCCACCTGGGCTCAGGGATCTGGCACTGTGTAGCTGAGGACAATAAAACCAGAGAAGGCACCAAGATAGGCCAGGCATCACACAGCTGTAGCCTAGAGACTCCTCAGCGAAGCACAGGAAGCCATCTGGATAGAGCTGTGTACCCGGGTTTCATGGAGAGTGAATTTAGGACCAGCAAGCTTCCTCATGGACCTGGCACATTTGTGTCTTGCTCCCCAGACTTCCTATCTGAGGTGCCTCATGAAGACTCCATAAGACCGTGTGGTGGGAGATGGAAGACAGCCAGATCCAAGAGCCAGGGGGTCTGGTCTCCACTCTTAGTTCATCAATAGGAGACTCAGTATCCCTGCTGGGTAAAGGAAAGGTCAGTGAATTTCAAGGTCAAGGTCTTTCAGATCCTTAAAGTTTTGATATCCTGTGAAGGGGCAGGGGACATCTAGAAAACCCCCACCCAGCTACAGAATCCCCCTTCTTGCTAAGCCTTGGGACACCCTCAGTTTGCCCAGGAGGTAGGGTAGAAAGCTTTCTGGGCCCACCATGGAGCAGGAACCCTACTGTGCCCCCCACCCCACCCCCTTGCCATGGCCCTACTTACAGCCTCACCAATCACAGCCCGCAGTCAGCCTCCAGTCACTGCTCTCCTTCCCCCATCTCTACCTTTCTCTCCTTTGCCCAAGCCCCTCCTAAGCAACCCCCCCCCCCCCCGTTTGGGATCCCAGGGATTTTAGCTCCTACCCACAAAGAGACCCAAAACTGAGTAGGACTCATTAAGCTAAAATCAGGGCATCACTGACAGGGCTGTGCTCCTTCTGAGGCTCCAAGAAACACACTTCACTTCCCACATCTAGAGGTACCCGCATTCCTGGGCTCACATTCCCACCTCCACCCCTCCCTTAAGAGCCAGGCTCAAGGGCTGGAATCTTGCATAGCTGCATGGCTCTGATTCTCAGCCCTGAACCTCCTCTCCCAGGAAGACTCAGAAGATTTAGGGCAACTCATCCACTACTCCAGAGTGGTCTCTGCCCCAGCACCCTTAGTTAGCCACATCCCCAAAGACCTTTTCACTGTGTGTGTCGACTTTCCTATTGTTCTAACGAACACCATGACCAAAGGTAACTCAGGGGAGGAAAGAGTTTATTTGAATTATATTTCCAAGTCATAACTCATCATTGAGGGAAGTCAGGGCAGGAACTCAAGGCAGGAACCATGGAGGAAGACGACTTGCTGGCTAGCTCGCTCTGTCTCACTCACTGGCTCACGCTCACATACCTTTTCAATACTGCCCAGGACTACCTGCCCAAAGACTGGTACTGCCTACTGTGGGATGGGACCTCCCACTTCAGTTAATAATGGAGACTCTTCCTCACACATGTGTCTACAGACCAACTTGATCTAGGCAATTCCTCAATTGAGGGGTCTTCTCTCAGATGGTTTGAGGCTATGTCAAGGTGACAAGGCAAATAGGACCCTTATCCATGGACTCAAAATCTTCAAGGGTTCTGATTCTGCCAACTATGTAGGTCCTAGGCAAGCCAACCTACAGTCAGTCCTGGGGGCTGTTCCCAGTGAAAAGACCTCTCCAGGACCTTGAGGACAGAGATAGGGACAGCGAGTGCTAACTAGCTCATGCTGATAACCAGCTAGAGGACAATGAAGGTTGAACTAGCTTCCCAATGTGCAGGAGTCAGGCTAGGGGATGAGTGGGTGCCAAGGACCCCCATGCACTGACAGAGGTCACAGGCAGTACTCACGGCACGGTCATGGTATGCAAGAAGAGGTCAAGCTCAGAGGTCAGAGATGTGGCCAAGGCCAAGCCCTGTTCTGCCAGTGTAGTTTCAGCTGAAGAACATTCTCATCCTCCCGACAGTCTCTTGGGACTTACCTTCTCTTCTTTGTCCATTTTCCCAGCATAACAATGGTTCGATAGTGCCCCAATTACTCAGGAGTCGCCCATCCATGAAATAGCCAAGCCTGCGTGCCTTCCAGATAAACTGACCATTTCTTAGAACTAGCTTGGAATCTCTGGCTCCAGCCTTGGAATCCAGGCAGTGGGGGGCCCCCTCCCACACTATGGTGAGGGAGGGGCTGTTGTGACACTGTCCCTAACCCCCTCCTCACTGAGACAAAGTCCCAGCCCTTCCCCAGTCAGGATGGAATAGCATCGAATGCTGTTTTTTCAACTTTGCTCTGAAGGGATTTCCTTGATCTGGAGCTAATTGTATTGGCATTAACCTGTTTTAACAGGACTAAAGTATCAATAAATCATTTTTTAGTAGCTCTTCTTATTACAGCCCTCTGTTAATGCATTGCACTCACAGTGACAAACAGCCGTGAAACCACGGCTTTCCTGTAATACACTTTGTCTTTTTAAGCCTTTTCTCTCTTCCTGCTACTTCAGAGACTTCTAAAGTTGATTTAGAGGTGAGTAAAGATGAACGCAAGGCCGCCACGGTGCCTTGGCCACGCCTGCCTGCTCGCCACCACAGCTCCGTCTCCCAATGGCCTCTTGCCTATTCTGCCATCGCTGCATGCTATCAGGACTAAGGAACAGTAAACAGGGACTTGTGGAAAGGGCTCAGAGCAAAGCATTTCACAGAACAAGTCTTCGGGGAAATTTTCTGAAGCAGCAAAACCCAAATGCCAAAATATCAGCACCAAGATTGCCAAAAATCTAGTGCGGAGCTTACTGGCAGCCAGGGCAAAAAAGGAAGTACTTTCTGTATTTTATTTGGCTCTGATCAAAATGGAACCGACTGATGGATGATTCAGGAGATGCTCTTTCACAGTTCTGGGTTCTAGGAGGACTCTGCCACTTCGTTTAGGAGCACTATGAATGAACAGGACATCACAGTAGCTCTCCCTTACTGAGCTCTCAGGAGATTACCCCAGGTGACGGAAGAGTCATGACACCCTACAAGATAAGATCTGGACTGCTCCCAGGTGCACAGGAAAACTAGGGCACAGGAAGGTCAGAGAACTGACACCTTGCAGCTCCCATCTTGCCTGCTGGCATCTACAGGGAATGTTCCAGAACACACCTGGGTGGCGTTGGCAGAATGAACCGCAGCAGGGCTCATACCTGTTAGAGTGTGCTTGCTCCCAAGATGCCTCCTTCAGCATCACCCCAGGGAAAGGCTGTTCATGGTCTTGAACATGAAACGCAGAAGACATGGGTCCAAAGCATCCCAGAACTTATCACCTTGTGCCCTGGGCAAGCCCCTCTGAATCCACGTGGCTATGGTCATAAAGTGTACTTTGCCATTCTGCACAGCTAAATGAGAAAATCAATGCAGGGTTCTGGGGCATCATGGTAGATGGTGAGCTCTTGGTGGCTGGTGGCCAGAGTCAGAGAGCAGAGTGCATGCCCTCTTTGCACAACTCCAGCGGCATCAGCTAAAGGCAGTTCTGAGGTCCCTCTGATTCATTTAAATCATACAGGCCCAGGACTGTTCACAGAATTGATATCTTTTTTTAACAGCTCCAATGGGGGTGTCTGTTCCCATCCTCACTTAGACTTTCCATTAGAGACCCTTCCCCAGCAAAAATAGGCCACAATTGCCCACGGGGTTCAGGGGGACAGTCCTCGCCACCCAGAGTCTTGTGGCTTTACGTTTTTCTGGATATGCATCAAATGAGCTGCTCCTTTAGTGAATCCTCCCTCCTCAATAGGTCACAAGAACCAAGGTCTCCAATCTGTTTTAGAAGGCCTCATACTGGGAGCATGCCCTGGGACGTATTCCTTACCACAGACCTCAGCACCTGTACCACGTGGGCATTCACCAAGACAAGACCAGCTCTGAAAGCCTGGTAGCCATGGTGAGAGGGCCAGGCCTGAGCTGGGCCACTTGGTTTTGTAGGGGGGTGCATTTCTGTCTGGGACACATACCCTCTGGCAGAACCCAGGTATGCAAGTGGGCACTGCCAACAGACATCTGTCCCAGAAAAGCCTCACCCCAGAGAGAGATGGCTCACACCACACCTGGAGATGGCTGGGACCCAAACACAGAGCAGAAGGAGCCAGGTGAAGGCAGTTGCTGGCCAAGCCTATCTTGGCCAAGTACCTACCGTCAATCTGTGGTCAGCCATCAGAGACCTATACAGGGGAGATATGCCCTGGGAGCATAGATCATCAGAAACTTTATCCCTGTTGCCTGATAGATAATAGCATAGTGCAATCTTTTGTATTTGAACTTAGATATTTAGTTCATCATGGATTTGAGCATTCATTTTCATATTTAAAATTATTATATTAAAAAGTGTTTATGTTTGAATTGAAGAGATGGCTGGGTTAGTCAAAGGCTTGCCCCTCAAGCATGAGGACCTGAGTTTAGTCTCCAGTATCCACATATAAAAGCTGTTTTTTGCAGCTGTAATCCCAGTCCTGGAAAAGTAGAAGCATGAGGGTATCTGGGGTTCATGGGCCAGTCAGTCTCACCAAATTTATTGTCGCCGGAGCAGTGAGAGATTCTGTCTCAAAAAATATAGTGGAGGGGAATAGAGGAAGACACCCAACATCAATCTCTGGCTTACACACACACACACACACACACACACACACACACGCATGCACCCTCTATCGTGATGGTAGAGTTTTGAGAGTCCCTTGCAGATTAGCTGGAGATCTTCCTAGACCACTTAGCACTGAGATGGTGCCACACTGCTCCTGGATCTGGGCCACCTATGCCTGTCAAAGCCCTGTCTCTCCCCGCTGAGGGTTAAGGATGCCCAATTCTCTAGGTTCCTACTTCCTGTTTTCAGCCAGGAAGGATAATTAATCCTGTTGATCCCTAATTGACTCGAGGTGGCCCAAACACGAAACATGATATCATTTCCTTCATGAGGAATTTCTTCACTGAAACTGGCTTTCAGTCTTCTTTGGAAGAAAAGAAATAAGAAAATTAAAGCCACGGGAAGATAAGAGAGCAGAAAATAACCAGAGAGTATTTACATATGCAATCAGGAGCTATGAAAGGCTGGGAACAAGGAAGAACAAAGCCTGAGTGTGCGTACACACACACACACACACACACACACACACACACACACACACACACCGGGGAGGCTGTGAATGCTGAGCAGGGAGCCAATAGCTGTGAGTCTGGAGGTGGCAGCCCCTGTTCAGCATCCCATGGAGACATTGTCTGGCATCTAGAAGGTTCTGGGGGATCCTCTGTCTTGATGTTTGCTCTATTGGCTGCTCCAGATAGCCTCCTCCCCCTTGGAGACCCCCTCACAGACACTTGCTATTCTAGAAAGGTCTATTTCACAGTGTGCATCCCACATGGGGAGTCCTCACAATGGGAAGAAAAATTCTCAATGCTGGTTATTCTAGGAAGTGAGGAGAGAGGCTGTGGTGGATGAGGGACTGGGCTTGCAAACAATTCTTCACTATTCTTTGGTACCTAGGACACACACGGTGCTGAGTGAATGAGTGCCATTCATGCTGCTGTGGGCAGGACACTAGCTGCAATGCTCCACTGAGGTCTTGTTTCCATCTCCCACACTGATGTGAACAACCCAGCCCCAGTCTGCCACCACAGGGCCTCTTGGGGGTGCTGGTGTGTGAAAAGGTAGAAGGCATTAAGCCAGGCCTGTGAGGTAGCAAACAAATCCCTCTGGACCCCACTTGGCACTCAGAGAGACTGACTCTGTGACCCTGTCACACAGCAAGGAGGCAGTAGCACCCAAATGGGAAGCCACACCCATTTCAGATTCAGACTCTTAGTCACTCAATTCTGAGAATTAACATACAGGTCACATGGTCTCTACCATAACATGCAACTCTGTCATAAAGTGAGTATGGTGTCCATGATACATTAATGAATGAACATGGGTACATTCCAATAAAGTTTTATTGACAAAAACAGACCATGGGCCACATCCAACCCCTGATGGAACATCTGCAGTTCTCTGAATGGGTGTGGCCAGACTGACCTGTCTCTGTGCTGGGTCCTGTGACATACACCAACATCAAGGCTGAACAGGACACTGGTCTTCATCCCCACAGTCACTGGTCTGTGATGGAGGGAAGAGGACTGAGAGTCCACACAGGCAGCTATGAGGTCATGGAGTCCTCCTCTCCTTCTCCTTTTCACCATGTGGCCTGGTGGAGGTGGGTACAGGAGTAGCACTGACTGGGAGTCCTGCTGGAGCCAGAGAGTAGACAGGCAGGTCACTCTGAGAAGGGGATGATGGGATTGCCTTATGGGGAAGAGGCAACGGCTCTCACCCGCAGACAGCCAACTGGGAGAAAAACCACTGAGAAGAGGTATGGTTAAGACATGACAGCTGGGGCTCCTTCAGTGACATGTGGCAGAATCCCAAGTCAACGTAGACATGGAAGAAAATGGGAAGAAAATAATAAGAATGTTGGCTGGTGGCCGTACCCCAGGAAGGAAGGCAACAGATGGGAAAGGCCACAGGGCCCCACCTAGCACCTGAGGACTGACCAGCACCAAGGCCCATGGCCTGGAAACTTTCAGAGTCCAGCAGAGAAAAGGAAGATGCATCACCCCTTCCTACTCACCCACCCATCCAGGGGAGAGAAAAGGAAATGAGTCACAGGCAAAGGATCAGAAGCAAAATGGACTCAGACAGCCCAGGTCCAGCCTGAAATCTAAGCAAAGAGAAGCTAAGCTGTGTGGATACTCAGAAGGAAAGCACTCCCAGATGTGCCTCAAGCATGGGTGGGGGTGGGGTGGGAGATGGATGACATTGTCTGACCGATGGAGTACCTATCAATACTGAGGCTTTCCTGTATAGTTCCCTAGGCAAACCACCCAGAGAAAGAAGCGATGAGACATAGAGGCATGCTGAGGTGAGGGGGTGAGGAACAGCCCTGTGTTGTGGAATGTTAGTTTAAGATGTGCTACATTCATTTATGCTGTGGAATATTTGTTTAATGATACAAAGATGTGTTGCATTCTTATGTTGCATCTGTTTAACTCTGTAAAGCTATGTTGCTTTGCCTGCCTAAAATAGCTGATTGGTCTAATAAACAGCTGAACAGCCAATAGCTAGGCAGGAGAAAGGATAGGCAGGGCAGGCATGCAGAGAGAATAAATAAAAGAACTCTAGAGAAGAGTGAGGAGTGAGAAAAGGAGAAGGAGAGGGGGACACCAGTGGTCAGCCACACAGCCACATAGCCAGCCACAGAGTAAGAAAGTAAGAAAGATATATAGAATAAAGAAAGGTAAAAAGTCCAGAGGCAAAAACATAGTTAAAGAGAAATAAGATAACTTAAGTTAGAAAAGCTGGTAGAAACAAGCCAGGCTAAGGCCAGGCATTTATAAGTAAGAATAAGTCTCTGTGTATTTATTTAGGAGCTGAGTGGCAGTCCCCAAAAGGGTAAAAAAAAATACTACCTTACAGCCCTGGGGAAGGTATGGGGAGTTATGGCCAGCCATAGCAGGCAGCAGGGCATCCTGGAGTCATGGACCCCACAAGACAGAGCTGTCACCACATCAGCCCTCTACAGAAAACTGAACTGGCAGAGTCACGATGGGACTCATCTCGGCCATCCATGGAAAGACCCCTATCCTGTCCCCCTCCATCCTTTCCATCACAGAACTCTTTAGAGTTATCATGCTGTTATCCAATTCAGAATCCAGGACACAGAAATGAAGGCCTGCTGTAGCCACTCCAGAGGCCTGTCCTGTCCTCCCAGCCCAGCTATGCTTGTTCCTTGGTCCTTAGCATCACATGGAGCATCTGTCTGATGAAAGGAAGCATGGACTGGGACGGCCCACTCCCGCCTCTACAGGAGTGGAATCTTATCTTGGTTTGAGAAGCCTGTGTGTTACAACAAGCCTGTGCTCTTAACCCTTGAGTCATCTTTTCAGTCCCAAGGTTAACTTTTGAAACTATCTCAGAACCACAGTGACTCAGGGAGGGAGTGTGTGATGTGTCCCTGTTGTCAATGAAAGGCAATTATGTAAAAAAAAAAAAAAACTTAATTATAACAGTATAATTAGTGATATCATTGGAATTTAGGGAAAAAATAAACTATGTAACACACATACAGTAATTTGTAAGTTATGCACTTTTTGTTTTATTGCTCATCTTGGTCTGTCAACAGCTCACACAGGCAAATGCAATAATAATTAAATTCCATTTGCTTAGATATTTTGCAAGCTTTCAGTTATCAAAAGGATAACCTGTATATTTTTTCCATTCTATTCTTACAAAGGTATATTTATCAAGATAGGAAGCAGGGTAACAGTTTGTTAATTTCATATACAAATATTTGAAAGTATAGTAGGCGGGTCTGTGTTGATATTTTTGCCCCAAACCTCACAAATTGGGAGTTGGGGCCAGGTAGGGACAGGGAAGGAGGGAGATGCAATTAAGAAAAAGAGGGCTCTACATTTCCAGAACATTCTGTTTCAACAGGGATGGTAGCTGTGTGGGAAGTCATTACTACTTTTCTCTGATAGAGGATTCACAGGGTTTTTTCTCATTCTTTTGAACATATGACCCCAACATAGTGCAAATAAAATGGAAGAAAAGCAGATGCACAAGAAGGACTGGCCTCGTGCGGAGGTCAGAAGGGTCACACATACAGGATGAGGTGGCATGAGGGAAGAGACACACAAGAGCCTGCTCTGCAGGCTGGAGTGCCTGTCTCAGATCAGAGGCTTGACTCTGTATCAGCTCTGCTGGGAGAGAAGAGCCTGTTGACATTTCCCCTACCAGAATTGTTAATAACAGGTTTTCTTTTCTATCGATTCTAAACACAGTGCTTTCCCATTTCGGAAAATTTGGAGACGAAGACTAAAAAGCAAGGATCTAGCTCATGACCCAGGGGGAAGCATTGCGTATTACAGCCTTTCAGAATGTGTCTGTCTTTCCATCTGTAATTTTCCATGATTGAGATCAGCCTCCCAAGATAATTTCTACCTTGTTTTTCCCACTTAATATGCTAGACGCTCCCTCTGTGTTATTACAAACTCATTGTAAGCATCTTTGGCTGCATAATTTACTTAATCATCTTCTCATTAGAGGACATTTAGACAGGCTCTAGTTTCTCACTCTTGCAAATTACTGTGATATGAACAGCATGGAGGATCCCCACTCGCATCTCAGGACCGATGCCTAGAGATGGCCTGAGATGGCCTGGGAGAGTCCTTAAGATTCCAGACTGAAGACTCTATGCATGCATGACCCCAACCTTTCCCATTCGTATATTGATGTGTGGTCACCCCAGGACATAGTGTCCCTTCCTAGCATATCTGAATGCCACAGGGAGGCAGCCAGATTTAAAATCACATCCCAGCTTTGCAAAACATTGTCTGGGCCAGCTCCAGAGCCACCACCTCTCTGAGTCTTGAGTTTCTCATCTTTCATCAAGGTAGACAGACTCATGACCAGGTACAGCATTCAGAAGGGCTTAAACCAGTGGGGGGGGGGTGCACCTCACCCAATGCCTACATCCAATAAATGATGGCCAAGACTAACATCCTTAAGCCTGTCTCCTTAATTATTTCTTCAAAATATTTCAGGGCAGGCTCTGATTGGCCTGGCGAGAGTCATGTGTCATCCCCTGCACACTGGCAATCACTGTGAACTCTGATTGGCTTTCCAGTCCTGTGCTCTCCTCTGAGCCCGTGACCATTGACTCTAATGGAAAATGCAGGGTGTTGTGCCCACCCTGAAGCTGCAGCTAGGTATGGAATCAGCCCTATCCAAACTGTAAGAGCTGAGAATCCTGAGTCCCAAAGAAATGAATTATATTCTGGAAGGAAATGAGCTACACAGAGCAACTATAACAATGCCCAGGCTACTTTGGGGATCAGCTGGGGTCCCTGATAAGCCCCTGAGACCACAGGGACATGGGAGTATAACCTATACCGTATGTGTTTCCATGGGAGGAAACCCACAACCAAGCAAGGGTGGAGGAGGCCGAAGGCTGCTGCTGTGGCTTCTCAGGATGAGGAGAGTAGAAGCTGGACAACGGTTCAGTGGATAAAACACTGGCTACACAAGTATGGGGACTAAAGTTCAGATCCCCAGCACCAGCGTAAGTATCGGGCACACATGGTGGCTCCCTATAACCACAGCACCCAGGAAGAAGGGGGCAGAGGGTCTCCAGAACAAGCTGACTGGCCAGACTAACCACATCAGCAATCACTGATTCCAGTGACAGATTTGGGCTCATGAATAATGTGGAAAGTAATCAAGGAAGGTTCTCTACAGCCTCGGGTCTCCACTCTGACAAACACACTTTTATACCTGCTCATGCACACAAATATACACACATGCGCAGAGAGAGATAGAGATAGAGATAGATAGAGAGAGAGAGAGAGAGAGAGAGAGAGAGAGAGAGAGAGAAAGAGAGAGACAGAGAGAGACAGAGAGAGACAGAGAGAGACTAGGAGTCCAGAGAGTTTGTAAATTTTTCCAAGACTGAAATGTCAGGTTGAGCATACTACCCCAAAGACACCAGGCCTACCCTGCCCAGGAACCAACACCTCCATCAGGAAAGTGTGGACAGAGCCTCTGCCAATGGATGTAAGTACTCCCAGCCACTGTTCCAGAAGCCACATTCACACACCCAGCCCCGTCCAAAAGCCTCCTCTGAGGATCCCTGCTGAGCCTATCATATAACCCTGGACACTGAAGGCAGACAGATATACACAGGTACCAGTAGTAGAAATGAGTGTCTCCAGGTGACTCCTATGTTCTCCTGACACCTCCCACCTACCCAACAAGACACAAGAGCCATGGAGCCTACTCTGGACATGGGACCCTTCAATGTACCAAGACCCATGATAAGGTGCAAGACCTGAGATAAGTTCTGGGTGAGCCCTCAGTCAGTGTGGGCTCGCATATCATCCTGCTGAAGTGGTATACAGCCCCACTTGGCTAGAGCCCTGGCCACAGCCTGTTCACACTATTCCTTCCCTGGCTGGGAGGAAGGACAAAGACTTGTCTGCCCATACCAGAGCCCCCACTGAGACAATCAAATCAGATTCACTCCTAAGTCTTCCACGGGAGCCACAGGCCATGCCCAAAGGGACTTCCAAGTTTCAAGGCCACTGAACTCCCACCAACTCAGGCCATGGGGACACAGAGGCCTAGGGTGGCCCTGGCTGTCCAGAAATCATGGCCAGGCCTCTTCCCTCCTTTCACTCCTGCCCATCTGCCCAGGTTGATGTTCTTGTCAGAACTGAGTCCCCCTGGGTGAGGATATTTTTGTCACCTCACCAAGACAACTATAGGGTGGGCTCCCTTTAAGAGTCTGGTTTTGCAGAACTGTGAAACGGGGTGTCAAGCATGCCTGCTTGCCGCTTCCTTGTCAGTATCCGGGAACCTATCAATTGTATCCCAGCTTTTGACATCATGACATGATGCTACTGTCTACAAAATCTGGACTCCAAAACTACACAGTCAGATTACAAAAAGCCACACACACACCCAAATCTCTCATAGTGTTTAAGCAGGTTTATAATTTCATGATGGGTTGACTCGTAGCCATCCTCAACTGCATGTGGCTGCAGGCTGGACCCATCTGGAGCTCAAAACTTTAAGGACATCAGCAAATACATAGAGTGGCAGGGAGAGTCACCATGCCTAGCAAACACAGAGACTTCCACCTGCCACCATTGATTAAGTGGCTTCATCCCCCCTCTTGAGTCACTTGGATCCTGAGCTGGCAGATTAATTTTATCTTAGATCTTCAGCTAGTGAAAACATCAGAATGGAGGTTATCTTCACAAGCAGATACGGTAACAAAACAGAAATTATATCTGTATTTGGGCAGCATCTGCCAACACCACCTAGCACACCAGGAGAGGCCCAGTGGCCGCACGGGCCAGCAGCTAGCAGTCCCTTCTCTGCTGGAGAGGAGCCACTGAAGGCTGCCTCTCTGCTCAGGTCCGCTGAGTCCCGGGAACAAATCAGTCACTCCCTGGGCATGGGTGACTTCAGACAAATGATGAATTACCTACTAGACACCCCAGTGGTCCCCTATGCAACCACCTGACTAGAGGCAGGGAAGCAGCATTCTGGCAACACACAAGGTGAAGGACAATGCCCTGGGCCATGGGAGACCTTGGCCAAGTAGCAGCTATCCAAGAAGGCTTCCCAGAGCTAGCCATGTGTCTTAGTTTGGGATTTTTATTGCTGTGAAGAGACACCATGACCACGGCAACTCTTACAAATAAAAACATTTAATTGAGATGGCTCACTTACAGTTTCTGAGGTTCAGTCCATTATCATCAAGATGGGGAGCATGGCGGTGAGCAGGCAGATGTGGTGCTGGAGTTGAGAGTCCTACATCTTGACTCAGGCAACAGGAAGTCAACTGACACACTGGGCAGTATCCTGAGCATAGGAAACCTCAAAGCCCGCCTCCACAGTGACACACTTCCTCCAACAAGGCCACACCTCCTAATAGTACCACTCCCTTTGGGGGCCATTTTCTTTTAAACCACCACACCATGCCTGGTCTTGAGAGCAAACAGGATTCAGATTCACACTGAATAAAACAGAAGGGAGACCTTGGCCTATGCCCTAAATATCCCCTACTTAGTGTAGGAGATGGCAGGGTCATTTCCAAAGGCTAATACTTGTCACTGAGGAGGACAGATGCCCAAGAGGGAGATCAGCAAACCAGTGCATGATGACCAGGAAGAAAAATCTGCAATGGGGGGGGGGTGCCCAAGCTGGAGGTAGGAAAAGGTCTGGAAGGACAGCCCACCTGTAGGCAGGAACTTTGGCTTGTGCCTCCTAGGGACAGGGGATATTAGCAAGGGAAGAAGCCACTCAAGGGTCTCACCTCTGCCTCCCACAGAAGAACAGAGGAGGGTCCTAGGGGGAAATGATGGAACTCTAGACAAAAGAGGAGGCAGTGACTACAGAAAGCACTTGAATAAGGGAAGGTAATGATTTGGCCCTTAAAGGTTGTGGCTCCATCCAGGAGCACTGGCCCCAGCCAGGTCAACCCAGATGTCTGCCAGTAAGGTTAACCTAGGGTCTGTAAAACTCAAGTCCCAACCTCTGCTGCCCCCAGAGGCTCACAGGGTGCAGGGAGGGGAAATGTCTTCTTATTGCCTAAGGCAGCCCAGCTGTAAATAAATCACCCTGGTCCCCCGGCAGGTGAGGAACAAGGATAAAAAGAACATGGAAAGCCTTGGTGAGCATAGCCAGCGCCCACCGTGCTCAAGCCCCACTTCCCTGGGCTGTGGTTTGGAGGTCTTCAATCTGGGAAGAGGAAGGCTGAGTCAGGAGTCGCCAGCCAGACACAGAGAAAGCAAGATGGGAAGGCAGAACTGGGAAAAGGTACCAAGCCATGTGGCTAAATATAAATAAGGATTATGGGTTAATTTAAGTGTAAGATCTAGCTAGCTAGAAGCCTGAGCCTTTAGGCCAAACAGTTTTAATTAATATAAGCATCTGTGTGTTTATATGGGTCTGAGTGGCTGCAGGCCCAGGTGGGACTGGAGAAGACTCCATCTACACTTCAAAGGTTCCCATGGAAGAAGTGATAGAGCCATACATTAATGGCATTGCCAGGGTGGCAGAGACTTGGAGGGCATGGTCTCATTGAAAGAGGCAGATCGCTGAGTTTATCTCTCCCTCACTCCACTGTCTGTGTTCCTCTGCCATCTATCCACAAGGAGGTAAGCGACCTAGCTCCACTATGCGTGTGTCTCCCCCCACTCCCCCACCTCCCCTACCCGACCCCGCTCCACCCTGTGTTCTTCCTCACCTTGTGTAAAGCAGCCAAAGGATGGTGGACTGAAACTTCTCACACTATGAGCCGGAATAAATCAGCCTCCCCTCAGGCTGATTCCCTCAGATATTTGTCACAGTGGCAGAGTGGGTGACCAACATGTGGCAGCTCACCCGAAGTTGCTCCTGGCTGGCCTCATGAATTCATGCCCTGTGCTTACTGTAACAGAGTACCACAGACCAGAGGTTTAAGACACAGAAATGTTATCCTACAGTACTAGGTGTCAGAAGCCAAAGGCGGGTGGACAGAGGGCATCCAATGGAAGTTCTAGGGAGGGTCCTCTGCCCCATTTCCCAGCTTTACCCCACTCCTGGGACCATTGACATGTCTTGACTCAGGGCCCTACATCTCCTTGACCTCCACCTAGATAGCCCCAATTCCTTTCTGCCTTAGACCTTCCCATTTCTCTGTCATGGAGACTCTCATGATAGCCTGGAGCCGCCAGATAGGGCAGGGACTGAGATGTCTCCAGAATGACTATTGAGTCCCCTCCTATTGAGCCACAGGAAAGTCCTGTGACCCCTCCTGTGCTTCAGACACCCCTAAACTTGCAGCCCAGAGTCAAATGAATAAACCATCCCCCCACACACACACACACATCTTCAGAATCAAACAGCACTAGCTGAAGGTGTTCAAATCCTCACCCAAACCAAGATCACAAGCAGCTTCAAAGATAGATCTTGTCCTCCTTCGTCTGAATCTGTGGCTCTGACAGAAGTTGCTGAGGACCCTTAAAAGCAGAAGGAGGGGAGGAGAGATAGAACACATGTTGCCACCCTCAGGGCTTCCTTCAGAGGCAGAGACATCCTGCGCTTGTTGTGTATCACTGGGTCTCTGCTCGGTCATTCGGGAAGGGGCCAGTACTCACTTTTACTCATGTGACTGTGTATCAGTGTGCTACTGCAGCGTTTTCCATCTTCCCTCACTGGGTAGGGGAACTGTCTGCCCCATGATGCTTGGTCACGTGACTCCTGGACCATGGGATGGGAATAGAAGTGTGTTAAGAGTCATTGAAGGTTCTTTCTTCTTGTCTCCTCTGTCTGATGCTAGCAAGGCTCCAGAGAGAGTGTGCTTCATTAGCCCAGGGCCCGGATGAAAAGCCAAAGCTAACTGTGATGAGAGTGTCAGGAGAGCGAGGACTTTCAGAGATGCTGTTCCCCCAACAGAACTTAGCTTAAGCCGTCTGTTAGATATGGAGCCAGAGTTGAGGTAATGACTTACCAAAAACTCAGAGATGGCAGCTGATCCCAGTTTGGACCTGTCTCTCTGTGCTTTGTCTGGCTCTGCCTGCCTCCCCTGGCAACGCTCCCTAACAGCAAACAGTGGGGCCGAGGAGACAATCCAACCTGGCTGCACTAGAGTCAACTGGGAATAGGGAACCTCAATTCGGGAACTGCCTCCATGTGGACAAGTCTATGGGCACTTTCTTGATTGATGGTTAATGCAGGAGGGTCCAGCCCATTGTGAGCGGTGCCTCTCTTGGGTAAGTGGTCCTGGGAGATTATAAGGAAATTATCTGAGCAAGCCATGGATTGCGCTTTAGTAAGCAGTATTCACGTGAGGTCCCCATTTCTGGTTCTGCTGGAATCCTGTTCTGACTTCCCTTTGTGATGGACTGTAAGATAAAATAAACCCTTCCCCTGCCAGGTTGCTTTTGATTGTGGTGTTTATCACAGTAACACAAACAAAACTGGAACAATAGCAAAGAGTTTTCAGATGGGTCTGCCTCTCTCAGCTTCTGAGAAAAGCCCATGTCCGTTGATCCAGCATCTTCACTATGCCAGGCCCTGTGTCAGATGCTCCTTAGAGTGACCCCCAAGGAACGGAGGAGAGGGGACCCCTCAGCTCACAGGTAGGAACACTGAGAGCACATCATGTCATTCCGATATTGATTTACCTAATTCTTGTCTTAGCGTCTGTTCAGTACCCCACAGTATGAATGCGGTTGTATACAAGGAACAATTCCCCTGTCAATAAGCATATCAGCAGCTTCCAGACTCTCGGGATCACAAACAACACGGCCGTTCTGGTGTAGATCATGGATGAGAGAGCACAGAGCTTCCTAGAGCACAGAGCCATGGCTCCAGGGAAGCCAAGATTTGGAAGTGGGACTATGGAGTCCAAGGACACATACACATGCTCAGCTTTGACATAAACCAAGATATTATCCATTAAAAGCAAAAACAAACAAAACAAACAAACAAAAAAGAAAATCCACACTGATTGGAGCAATCTCCAGTCACTGACAGCATAAGCGTAGCCGGTTCCCAATGCCCTTACCAACACAGGCTGTCAGCAATATTTAGAACTCCCAAACCCAGCAGCTAAAAGGCAGTGTCCACCTGCATTTGACTCTCTCCTGGAGCCTCTCTGAACAATCAGCAGCCACTCAGCTCTGTCCTCACTAGAAGTCTTCTGAAGGCACCTCTTCCTGGTGGGGTCATTCCTTAGGCCTGTGGCCTTCTCCTCCCTCCCACACCAGCGTGCTCTAGACAGGAGGCCTATGTCTCTGCCGTCCTCATCCTGTGGAAGATGTCACCCTAGGCACACGTGCTCACGCTGAGCACATGAGTGCGAGTGTCTGTAAAGCACACACTGTGTGTCTGGAACTTTGCTTAACGCTCTTCCCCCAGGGTCTCGGAAAATGAGACCAAGCAAGTTTGGGAATGTGGTTATATTGCTCCAACACCCAAGGTCTGCATAGAGTTTATGTGTAACAGGAAGGGAATATGAGAGCCACCTCTACTGCCATGCTCACTGAAGCCTTCTGTTCTGTTCTGTTTCTCGAGAGAAGGTCTCCCATTGCACAGACTGGCCTCAACCTCACTATGACTTTGAACCCCTGACCCTCCTGTTCAACTTCCCGAGTGCTGGGGTTACAGATATGAGCCACCACACCCTGCTTCCACTGTTCTTAGTTGTCAATACATGGTTCGCCATGAGTGCCCATCAACAGGTGAATGGAAAAGGAAAACGTGGCATCTAAAGACTAGCACTGCGAGCTGGGGAGATGGCTCAGTGGGGAAAGTGCTCACCACATAAGCATGAGGACCTGGGTTCAGGTCCCCAGAACCCACGGAAAGCTGGACACAGTATATTTATAATCCCAGTGCTCCTTCAGCAAGCAAGGGCAGCGAAGACAGGATGGGAAGCTCTTGAGCCAGCGGCGTACCCAGCGGTCGACAAGAGATCCTGTCTCGAACAAGGTGAAAGTGAGAAGCAGCACCCAAAGCTGTCCTCCGACCTCCACACACATACACCATGGCATGTGGACATAATGGCATGCATGGGCCGGTACTCACATACGCAAACATGCACACACACATACACAAAAACAGGTAAAATATTTGGGTGGCTAAAAAAATAGGAGTCTGCTATAGGGTAGTCTCGCCTTGCCTAGCATTCAATCCCCAACACCACACAATAACAAAAATAACAAGGCTTCACTCCATATCCCAGGCTATCCTAGAATTTACTATGTAGCTCAGGCTGGCCTCCTTCCTTGGCCTCCCAAGAACATGATTCTTTTTTTTTTCTATTCCAAAGTCTAAAGAGGACAAAATAAAAAAGATTTTTCATAAGTTACTTGGAAAAAAATCTGTCCTGGTGTCCCACAAGACAGCTTGGAATCTTTGCTTACTTTCTTGGTGTGAATAGTCATGCTTTGCTTCTAAAATAAATTTGATTGGGGAGTATTTACTCTGGACCCCAAAGGCAGTGTTCGGAATTGTGATGCATGCTGTATGATCTTCCCCAACTCCGGAAGGAAGATGGAGCAGCAATGGGAAACTTACCTGTCACCAAGGCTGCAACTAAGAAACTGCAGCCCTGTCTGTCATCCTCCTGGTACAGACAAGAAAAAGAAATGGTGGAGAGACAGGTGCCTCTCTTCCAGGGCAAGCTGCCAAATGACAAAGAATTCAGCTCTGACCCAGTGCCCTGGCCCTTGCCTCAACCTGGTCCTGTATCTGCCCGGCTTCCAATGGGAACCTCTGACTTATGAATTGTACAATGAAAGCTTGGTAAGAACTTTCTATTTGGATGGTAACACATGGCTTTATGTTGAGTGTCAGAGACAAGCCCATTAAGCTTACTTGTCTCATTGGGGTTACAATTCCAGGATGGCATCATGGCTCATAAATGCCATTCAGGTTCTGGGATCCCTGGCAGGGTCTGGGATCCCACATCCTGCAGCTAGGGGACAGAGAAACACTCTCCCCCCAGGTATGGCTGAAGCCTGCAGGTGGGAGGATCACTGGCTCCCTCCCTAGCAGGCTAGTTTAATTAAAAGCAGGACGGATGCGGGGTGCTTTCAGAGACATCATTAGCCGATCAAAGCCTCAGGTAGAAGGCAGTAATTGCATTTCACAGAAGCTTTACTGCTATCAAGGCAGAAGCAATCAATAATTAAATTAAAAGTGGAAACAGGTTGCACCCTGGCTTAGCAGATATCCAGTGAGCCCCATGAAGTGCCGAGGCCTGGAGAGGAGGTAGGCTCAGCCTCACCACCCAGTCCCTGCTCCACCAAGAGTACCATCATGAAGAACAGTTTATTCCCATCCAAGGCTGGAAGGGCCTTTGACACAATTGGTTCTAAAATATTACTAGAGTGTAATTCTGCATTTTCCAAGACAAACAGATGAGGGGAGCAGAGGAGCTGGCTTCAAAGAAGCCACCTGGGCACTGAGGGTTCCTTGAAGCTCTAGTCCTGTGTTCTGGGGCTGACTGACAGCTAATCTCAACAGGACTGAGTCATGCTGAATGAATTTGGACAAGGCAAGGAGAAGAGGAGATGGGAACTCCAGGGGCCTGCTGGTCAGTCCCAGTGAGCTCAGTTAGCATCCAGGGCACAGAAGCTCAGTGTGAGAGAAAACAGTCAGGCTCACCAAACCAGGAGCTTCCAAACAGTGAGAGAGCCTGAGTGTGAAGGAGCAAGCCTTCATCTAAAGTCTCCTGACTGTCTCCCCCTTTCTCTCTCTCTCTCTCTCTCTCTCTCTCTCTCTCT
>CABHPP010101070.1:1805-16137 GCA_902168425.1 Peromyscus attwateri | reverse complement strand
ACACCACCCACCCCCTCCTCCACCTCCCCTCCACCGGCATCGCTCGTCCTTTAGCGCTCTCCCAGCTCGGTCAGCAGAGGGCCTAGCCCTTTAAGTCCGCGCACGAAGCTCCACCCCCGGGCAAAGGCCCCGCCCCGGGGCCCCGCCCCACCCACTGGTGTCTGCAGCCTGCTCTCTTCCTGACGCGTGTCCCGCCCTCCCAAGCTGGGCACCCTTTCTGGACAGCTGGGAGCGCACGTCGGGAGTCTAGCCATGTCTGCCGAGAGGGAGGCAGCCGAGGCGGCCACTGCGGCGGCGGCGGCCGAGGCCGGGACCGGGACCGGGGCAGGGGCCGGGGAGGATGCGTCTTCGCAGCCCCCGACGGTCGAGGTGTCGAGCGACCCGCAGCCGCCCCCGGCCCCCGAGGCGTCGGCCTCCGCCTCGGCCCCGCCGCTGCGCTGCTTGGTACTCACCGGTTTCGGTGGCTACGACAAGGTGAAGCTGCAGAGCCGGCCGGCCGCGCCCCCGGCCCCCGGTCCCGGTCAGCTGACGCTGCGCGTGCGAGCCTGCGGGCTCAACTTCGCCGACCTCATGGCCCGCCAGGGGCTGTACGACCGGCTGCCTCCGCTGCCGGTCACCCCCGGCATGGAGGGCGCGGGGGTAGTGGTGGCCGTGGGCGAGGGTGTCGGCGACCGTAAGGTGAGCGGCAGCAAGGCAGGAGTGGGCGCGTGCCGGGGGTGTGGCTGGACGGGGCAGCCCGCAGGGACCCGGGTGGACTCACATGGGACGCATGGGAAAAGCAATTTTATGTCTTGAGGCTTAGAGGAAAAGGATTTACTGGGGACTGGCGACAGCCAGTTATCGCCCCTTCCCCAACCATTTTTTTAGTAGTGGCCGCCGCCCCAAGCGGAGTTATGGGGGGAAAACAATAAGGCGGTCAGGCGCATGCGCAAGATGACCTGCTCGCCCCCTCCCCTAGTAAAACCACACCTGTGGACCCCTGCCCACTAAACACTCCCCGGGCAGTTGTGGTCTGTGACTGAGTGGTGACTAGCTCCCGCTTTCCTTCCCGAGGGAGCTTTGAGAAGCTGTGTAGCCGGGGTTAGGCGGGGGCCGCAGGAGGCTGTGCCAGAGCGCTAGTCACATGCAGCCCCGTGGTGTCTGGGGGTGTATGGCGGCCCCTCCCCGAGCTGGGCCGGAGGGGACACACCCATCATGGAGGAGAGAAAGCCTTGCTCCCCCCACCCCACGGGACTTACACTACTACTCAGGTTTTTGGCGTTAGGGGAGGCGGGATCGGGCTCCCATCTTTGTCTTGGGCTCGCTCTCGTGACTGCAACACCATCTCATCTCCAGTGACTCAGCGGGCAGGCCACGACCCGGGGCTACCCTTGGGAATTTCCGGCCCTAACCATCTCTGCCTCCCTTTCGGAGGACCCCAGCCTCTGACACCCGGGGCGGGTGGAGCCCGTTTGGACTAGGGTAGAGAGGTGTGGCACCTTGAGCAGGTTGGCCCAGCTTTGCCGGTCTGTTTCTCATTTATCATTAATCACAGCCATAACCTCGGCCACATGAGACTTAACAGATGACCAGATTTTTGAGAGATCTGGGGTGAGGCCTCTTCATATCATGTATTCAGGAGTTTCTTTTCGAATCCAGCACCTTCAGGAGAGGCCTCTCCAAAGCAGACTTCAAATCTGGCCTTTGCTGTCCTGCTGGGTTTGCTGGATTTGTTGAACATGCAAATAGCCCCTCCTTAAAGTCCTTCTCCATGAATCCAGCTGTGGTCCCACCATTGCCCAGACTTAGAAATAATCCTTTTCTTGGATGATGCTAAAAGGAATGGGAGGGGGAGGGGGGTGAAAGGGGAAGTTAATAGTTGGAGTTGCTGCTGAAGGCCACCCGTCTATCCACTCCTCCCCACACTTTCCGCCTGGTAAATACAGGATATCCTGCCGAAGGCAAGAATCTGCTGTAATCCTGGATTCTGTGGGGAGGGCTTTCCCACCCTCTTGGTGGCTGTGTTGGGGAGGGGTCATGGCCCTGAGCTGGGAGGGCTAAAGGTTAGGTATGAGCCAGACCAAGTGACAGTTGTTCTAGAGTACATCTGGGGCTGGCCGGCGTTGGTCTGACTGGAAATTATTCTGTTGCTAGCTCTCTTGGGTTGTTACTGTATCTTCTAGACTTGAGTTTTGAGGCTTCCTTCCCCAGACCTCACCCCCAGGCCAGAACTCACAGAAAAGGTGTCCTCTTCAGTGGAGTGTGGGGACTTGACATGGAGAATGGCCTATGGAGGGTCTTAATCTCCTACCCTGTGGACACTGCATTTCCTGGCAGGAGCTAAGATGGGCCCTGATTGTCTAGGACAGCTCCCACACTTCTCTCTGCACACTCTTCAGTCAAGCTGACTGAGACTCCTCCCTCCTCCTGCCGAGTTGTTGGAAGGATTCTTCTGTCTCTGTCCCCTTTCCTCCTGCAGAGAGACCCTCATGCAAGTGTCTGAGAATGAAAGACCACCATGCCTTTTCCTCGTGGCTGGGATGGGTTGCCTCTTCCTGAGCATCGCCCTTTTGTGCCATATCTGGGTGCATGTTTTTCTAGGGCTGCCACTGTTAACTTAAACACAACTGCCCCTGGGGTGGTCACACCCAGCCATTTACCATTTACAACTCAGGTACATTTACCTGCATTGATGACCTCCCCTTCTTGCTGTTAATATTGTTATTATTGTGAGCTAACATTGCTAATATTAACTGTATGATAGACAATGCGCTAAGTGTTACTGAATGTTGGGTTTTTTTTTTTCTTGTTTAATTCTTACAATTCTCCTTATGCAGATAAGAAAACTGGTTAAATAATTTTTATTTGCTCCAGGCCACATTGTCATTAAAATGGTGGGACCCACTTTTGCAATCAAAGCAGTTTCATCTCTTTGACAATACTTTACTCTTGCCCTAACTGGAAGTTTCTTGCGTTCAGGGACCTTACACAATAATGAAGTGTACGATCTGTTACGTGCAGATAAGGATGGCCCAAAGCTGATGTAAGGATTGATTGAGCGATTCCATATGAAGCACTAGATAAACACTCAGTAAATGACACTGTTACTGTTCATACTATGACCACTGCTGCTGCACCTACCTACTTTATGTCCAATGGTCTGGGACATGATGAAGGCCAGTAAGTCACCTGTGGGTTAATGAATGAATAATCAAATGATATTCTTCCATTTTTTTTAAGGCAGGGGACCGGGTGATGGTGTTGAACCGGTCGGGGATGTGGCAGGAGGAGGTCACCGTGCCATCGGCCCAGACTTTCCTGATGCCTGAGGCCATGACCTTTGAGGAAGCGGCTGCTTTGTTGGTCAATTATATCACCGCCTACATGGTTCTCTTTGACTTCGGCAACCTAAGGCCTGGCCACAGCGTCTTGGTACACATGGCTGCAGGTGACAGGTCCCTTCCTTTCTTACCCCACCCTCATTTCCCTTCCAGGGGCCCCTTCTGGAGTCTGTCTGGTTTGTTGTCATGGTAACACCAGGCTGCCTGGCCTGTGGAGCCCAGAGGCCTCTGCAGTATAGTTGCCGTGGTAACATTTAGACACCAGGTCCAGCCTGCTGTCCTTAGCAACGTGCCTACACCCCACACCTTTTCCTGTCCAGTCTCCTTCTCTCTGGTTCTCAAATATGGAATTTGAACGTGGGCCCCCAAAGGAGTTGAGGCACAGTAAACGTGACAGACTCACTGACTGGGTCTTTGTGGGGCTGGAGTGCAGAAGGGTAGCTAAGTGACCCTGTACCCACTTGGTGCTGCAGGTGGGGTGGGCATGGCAGCCCTACAGCTGTGCCGCACCGTGGAGAATGTGACAGTGTTTGGAACAGCCTCAGCCAGCAAGCATGAGGTGCTGAAGGAGAATGGGGTCACACATGCCATCGACTACCACACAACTGACTATGTGGATGAGATCAAGAAGATCTCCCCCAAAGGTGGGGGCAGGGCCAGGGAGTGGGGAGGACGGCACAGGACAGGGAGGGGGCCGTCTCCAGATCTGTGGATATTAATGTTTTTTACCCCTGGGTCTTACTCTGTGACAGGAGTGGACATCGTCATGGACCCCCTGGGTGGGTCTGACACCGCCAGGGCCTACCACCTCCTCAAACCTATGGGCAAAGTTGTCACTTACGGTGAGTCGTTAGTGCTCTCGGATGCAGAGAGGTAGCACGGGGCAGGAGGGTGGGACTGATTAATAATTAAGTCCCATTAATAGGGTGGGATACAGGGGCCTGAGCGTCAGGGTTTGGAAGGGTCCTGGATATTTGAATGAGACTGCTGCCTCTGGGATTCTCTTTCACAACTTTTCCTGTGAGTCATAGTATTTCTGCATTCCCATTTGGGGATCATCTCTGAGGCAGAACGGCTGCTCCGCCTCCCTCCTGCAGCCCACCAGGGCTTCCTGGGCAAGCTGGACTTTCATTTTAAAACCTACTTTACACAAAAAGGCAGATATGAAAATGAGAGAAATTTCGGGAGAGAGCATGTGCTCTCTTTCTCTCTCTCTGCCAAGGGCTCCCGGTTCTTCTGTCTCCTGCCTGCATGTCCTGGGCGCTGGGTTATGGGAATGTGGTACCATTCCTGGTGCAAAGCAGTCTCCATCTCCTCCTCCTCCTCCTTTTTCTTTTTCTTTTTCTTTGATACAGGGTCTCATTAAGTAGCTCGGGCTAGCCTGGAACTCAGAGATCCAGCTGCCTCTGCCTCCCCAGTGCTGGGATTAAAAGCCTGAGCCACCTTTTTAATCTTTTTTTAAGTAAGGTTTCAGTATCCCAACTTGGCTTCAAACCCACTTTTTAGTCAAGGATGAACTTGAACTTCTCATCTTGCCTCTACTTCCTAAATGCTAAGATTAGTGCTTGTACCACATACTTGACTTATAGAGTACAGGGTAGGCAAACACTCTACCAACTGAGCTGCATTCCCTTGTGTGTGGACATATGGGTGCCATGGTGCACGTGAGGGACTCAGGACAGCTGGCAGGAGTCAGTGATCTTCCTCCACCATACGGGCCCCAAGGATGACACTCTGGTTGCCAAGCTTGGCACAGAGTCATCTTAAGTGCTCACTTTGTGTGTGTGTGTGCACACGCGCGTGCATGTGCGTGCATGCATGTGCACGTGTATACAAATCTCAAGTAGCTGAGACTTGCCATGTAACTGAGAATGGCCTTGAACTCCTGACTCTCCTGCCTCTACCTCCTGAGTAGTGGGATTATAGGCATGTGCCGTTATATCTGCCAGAGAGGAAGTTACTTTGTGCCTGGTAACCGGGATTGTCCTGGTGTTGAGTGTGCAAGGAGATTTAGGAGCCTGGATTCAGACACACAGGGATGTACCTGGCAGCTGGATCATAAGCCATGTCACTCTGTCCCTTAGGAATGGCCAACGTACTGACTGGCCCCAAGCGGAACCTGATGGCCATGGCCCGCACTTGGTGGAACCAGTTCAGCGTGACAGCTCTACAGCTGCTGCAGGCCAACCGAGCTGTGTGTGGTTTCCACCTGGGCTACCTGGAGGGTGAGGTGGAACTGATCAGTAGGGTGGTTACCCGCCTCCTGGCTCTGTACAATCAGGGCCACATCAAACCCCGAATTGACTCAGTCTGGCCCTTCGAGAAGGTGAGTGTGATGACTCCAGGAAGGGTCTGGGTTGGACTCAGAAAGTGCAGGGACTCAGGAGAGGATCCCAGGAGCAGATGGGAACCGTCGTCTTGGGGCTGGCCCTCTGAGATGGGACAGATGGCATCAATAGTGATCTTTTCTTCCCGTCCAGGTGGCTGATGCCATGAAGCAGATGCAGGAGAAGAAAAATGTGGGCAAGGTCCTCCTGGTTCCCGGACCTGAGAAGGAGACCTAGGCGAGGGGCGAGGGGCCCTTGAGAGCCGGGAAGGGAGAAGATGGGAAGCCCTGTTGTGTTGCCCACCAGCCTCTCACATTTCATCCTCTGTCATGATGCTCTGCCCTCCCTCCCCAAAAGGTCACTGCTGATGACCCATCATTCCCTGCTCTGAGCTTGCCCTTTGCTCAGGGCTGTCCCTCCCCCTTCCTGCCCTCAGAAGAGGTTGGGAAGTGACCACTTGGATGTCTGGGCCCTGCCAAGGGGACAGGAAGGGTCAGCAGGAGGCTGGCTGCTTCCTGCCCCCCCACCCTCTCCCTGGGCCTGCCATGCTGCTTTTGTGCCAAGGTTAGCCAGTCCCTCCTGTCCCGTCCCGTCCCGTCCCGTCCCATGTGCTTCCACCCCTGCCGATCTCCCCTCCTGCCCCACCACCTCCCCAAAGAATCTAAGTGTCAGCTCAGGATGTGGGGCTAATCTGTGTGAGTCCAGCATGTACCTGTGTCTCCGTAGTGTCCACGCAACCCGCAACCCAAGGCGAGTGCCCACCCCTAGACTTGATCAGTACCCAACCTTGTCTCCTGCCCCCAGTTTCTCAAGCACAATTGGGTTTCTTCCACCTCCAATTTGCTGCCTTTAACCAAGGCTGCCTCCTCCAGCAAGGGCAGGAATCAGACCAACTCCCTAGCTCCCCGCTCTGGGAGGGTACCCAGTCCCCCTCCCTTCACTGAGGTCTCTGGATTTGTCTCAGTGCCTTAGCATCGGAAAACCTGTGCTTGTGTGTGTGTAGGGGGGCAGCCCCGTCTCCGGCTCCTTTCTCTTCTCCCCGGTGCCTTCCCTAGCCTGGCGGAGCAGAGGCCTTACTCCTCCCCAGTCCTATAACACTGCCAAAAATCTGTGTACGTGCCAGGGGTGGGAGGGGCAGCGCCAGCCTCTGGGGATCAGCTGCTTTTACTGTGGTCTGCGCCCTGTGCCGTCCTGTCTGTCGGTGGTGGAGAAGAGAGAGGCAGGAAGATGGACCGGCCGGCCAGAGTTGTGAGAGATACTGCTGGGTCTTATTCTGGGACCAAAGTAAGAATCCGAGCACATTACCTTTGCTGACAGGGGAGGTCGCTGCCTTCCCAGAGGCAGCTGTGAGGTTCAGCCCCAAATTGTTTACACTGGTGGGGGAGGAGGAGCTCGGGCAGGGAGCGAATGGAATGGGGTAGTTAAAAGGACCTGGGCTGCTGGAGCCAAAGCGGGGACCTTTAAGGCTGGGTAGGGGTAATCCCTCTGCTTCTGAGTTTGGATTAGGGAGAGCTGTTACTCCAGCCGTTGTCAGCGGGAGGTAGGGGGAGGGGCCCAGCCACTCTGTTGTCTAAATGAGGCCTCCATGTAGGAAGTGCGATTTCTGCTTTTGTGCCCCCCACCCCATTACCACAGCTGCCTTTGTGTTTGTGTCAATAAAAAGCCAAACCCCGAATTCTGACCAGATGTTGCCATTAAGAGTGGTGGGAGCTGAGTGGCAGTGGCACACACCTTTAATGCCAGCACTCAGGAAGCAGAGGCAGGCGGATCTCTGTGAGTTCAAGGCCAACCTGGTCTACAGAGCGAGTTCCAGAACTGCCAGGGCAACTCTGTCTCTCAAGGGAAAAAAAAGTGGTGGAGAAAGTGAGTCAGTGGAAGGCCACTGTTGTCCAGGTCTGGGCTCCGCCCTCTCCCGTGGCCTCCCTTCCACTTACAGTCTCCTGTCCTGAAATAAGGAAGATGATCACATCACACCGGGTTAGTACTTCATTGTTCTCGGTAGCATTAGGCAGTATGTGATCCCAGTCCCTAGCAGGTGGACGTGCAGACCTAGCCTGATGTGGAAGTGAAGACAGCCAGGCGCTGCTGCCCTGAGGGCACAACTGCCAGGGCGTCCACCTCCCCGCCCCCACGGGTGGGCTTCTGGAAGTGGATCTCCAGGATGTCATGCAGTTCTTGGGCATCCAGGACATCAGGAATATTCGTCACCAGCACTGAGTGAAGTGCTGGCTGGTATTTGATCTAGAAAGAGACAGGAAACGACAAGGCCTCATTGGAATACAGGGCAGTGGGGAGCAGAGGTTGGAACGAGGAGTACCTCGTGAAAACATGGAATGGGTCTGGAAGGCCAAGAAGGCTGCTGTGTAGGCCAGTGAGGTTTGGGGGCCCTGAGCCCTCCCCAAGCAGATGTTTGGCAGGTAGACGCTTCCCTGGCCCCACCCACCACTCACCTCCGCTTTCTGGATCTTCCCACTCACGTAGGGAGAGACTCTCAGAGGGACCTGTTGTCGGCCCAGTGGCACTGTGAACTGGCCAATCTGGCACAGGTGCTGGGCCACTGTGAGGGACAGGGAGGGGTGGCCTTTGTCATTAAGGCCTTTCCTCTCCCAGTCTCATGCACCCTGACCCCCAGCCTCCCGGGCGGGCGGGACCCATACCTTCTTCATCAGCAAAACCTAGCATGACAGTCCCTTGCAGCATCTCCCGGGCCTCCACATCCCCGCCACCATTCTTGGCCTTGCCAAAGAAGATCTCCAACTTGTCTAGCAGCTCCTCCTCACTCAGCTTCAGTCCAGCAGGAAAGCCACTGACTAGCACCCTGTGGTTATCCGGCTGGCTGGACACCTAGCAGGAGACAGCGGATGGCCCACTCATCCATATAACCCAGCTGCTGAATCCCACCTAGAGCACGGGAAAGGACCCTGCCATGCTGTCACCTGGATGTTGGTCACCACAGGTAGCTCCAGGGGCTGGATCTGCACCCGCAGCCGGCAGTCCTCTATGTCAATTTTATGTTCCTTTTGTTGTAGCAACTGATCGGCCACTGGAGGGCGGGGGAGCGGGGGGGGGGGGGGGGGGGAGCGACAATGGCAGGGTCAGTGCTGGGACACCTTCTGACCTCCCTGCTAACCCCCTCCAGACGATCCCCTCCCACCCAAGGCTAACCTTTTGGGTCATCAAAGGTGACCAGAGCAGAACCTCCAGGCAGAGGGCAGCAGATCTTCAAGTTAGAAACCAGAAACTTGGGCACTTGCCTGCCCTGCTGAGTGCGGCCTTGGAATACCAGGGGGACCTCGGGCACCGGGAATGGGATCTGGAGGTTGGGAGAGGAAAGCAAGTAATAACCTTCAAGAGTAGGAGAGGTCCCCACTCCTCCCTTCTGAGCAAAATGTCTCCTCCAGTTCTGTTTGATGCTGAGTGCAGAATGAAGGCCGTCACTGAAGAACTGGACTGTGTGGTGACGGCAGGTCACACCAGACACTTGATCTTTCTTTCTTTGCCTGTCCTGGAGCTCGCTCTGTAGACCAGGCTGGCCTCAAACTCACAGAGATCCTTCTGCCTCTGCCTCCCGAATGATGAATGATGGGCTTGTGCCACCACACCCAGCTCACACCAGCCACTTTCCATACAAGCTTTTGGTTTGTCCTCACACAAGCCTGGAATGTAGGTAACTTGACCTCACAGATGAGAAAACTGAGATTCAGAGAGCTCAAGCAACATACTTGAGGTCACACAGCAAGGAATAGTAGTTACACGGATGCATGTGTATCTGTGTGTGTCCAGGTACCCATGAAGGCCAGAAGAGGGCATTGTATCCCCCGCATCTGGAATTCTAGGCAGTTAGGAGCTGTTGTGGTAGGTGCCAGGAACTGAACCTATATCCTCTGCAAGAGCATCAAAGTGCTCTTAACCACTGAGCCATCTCTCCAGCCCCTGGCCAGCCATTTTCTACCAGGAATACCTCATTTCCCACCTAACCTTGTCTCTGGGAGAGTCCACGAGCCCCTTTTTCAGCTCCTGCAGCTCCTGCAGCTTCATCTTGAGCCTGAATTGCTCCTCCTGAAGACTGCTGAGGACCTGTTGGAGCAGAAGGGGGTAAGAAGGCAGCCATTTAATCCCAGCACTCAGGAGGCAGAGGCAGGCAGATCTCTGGGTTAGAGGACAGCCTGGTCTACAGAGTGAGATCCAGGACAGCCAGGGCTACACAGAGAAACCCTGTCTTAGGGGAGAAAAGAAAAAAGAGGAAGAGGAGGAGGCAGCAGCCATCAGCCTTTCTTGAGAACAAGTGAGCCTTGGGGAGGGAGGCCAGGTCTGGACTCTCCAGATGCAGAGATGATGCCCAAGTCTCTGACCCCCTTTCCTGGGACTGGTCTGGTCCTAATCCAGTCCACCTCAGGACCCCGAGGCAGCTCCAGCTGATTCACAAGCCTAGGTCCAGACTCTAACAAACACTAGTCTAGCTCTGGCTACAAGGCCTTGGGCCCCGCTAGGGAAGAGCCCTGCTGGCCCTCAGTCAGTCCTGTACCAAACTCACCCAAGTTCTGTGGCTGACTGGGAAGAGCAGCAGGAGTTTAGAGGAAGGATAATCCCAACATAAAGGTGAAAGCAACTGAGTCCTCTAGAAGGAGCCTTGGCTAGGGATAGCAAAACATCATTCCACTGTTTGCTAACTTCTGGTTGTTCTGGGGATTGAACCCTGGTCCGTGGGCATTCAAGGTGTACACTATCCCTGAACTACACCCCGGCCCATTTGTTAATATTTACTGAGCTAGATCTGCTTGCTTGCTTTCTACATTTATCTGTGTGAGTGTGCATGTTGGAGGCCTGAGGACAAGTTTGTGGAGCTAGTTCTTTCTCCCCTCCCTGTGGGTTCTGAGGATTAAACTCGGGTTGCCAGGCTCGCCCAGCAAGCACCTTTACCCCCTTTTTCTTCCTTCTTTCTCCCACCCCTTCTCCTCCTCCTCTTTTTTTTTTTTTTTTTAGACAGGGTTTCTCTGTGTAGCCCTGGCTGTCCAGGAACTCACTGTGTAGACCAGGCTGGCCACAAACTCACATAGATCCACCTGCCTCTGCCTCCCCGGTGTTGGGATTAAAGGCGCGCGCCATCACACCTGGTGTAGCCTCACACTCTTTATGCAGCCATGGATAACCTTGAACTTGAGTGTCCACCTCCTGAGAGCTGGAATTACAGGCAGGTACTACCACACCTGGCTTAGGCAGTGCCAGGGATTGAACTCAGTACTGCTCAAGCATTCTCCTCCATCTCCAGTTGTCTTGAGGCAGAGTAGTAGTATGTAGTATATAGTCACGACAGGACTACTACCTACCCACCACGCAGCTCAGGCAGGAGTAAACACTGCTCCTCCTTCAGCCTCCAGAGTTCGAGGATTACAGGCATGAGTTACCCCACCCATAAGCTAAACCTTTCAAATTGACTATGTCAATCAGTTCTTGTCACAACACTATGGGGATGCCCTCTTGACCTTACTGAATAGAGGAGGAGACTGAAAAAGGTTAGAGGATTTGTCGGAAGTCGTTCGGCCAGGCAGACTCCAGAGGGCTCTGCCAACCGGTGCTTCCCAGTGAAGAAACGAAGTCCTCAGTGGAGAAGTGATTTGCACATCTCCTAGCTTGTCCTCTTTCCACATACCAAGCAGCCTGCCTTCCAGGGTGGTGTGAGTTGGAGGGAGTCCAAAGAGAACACCGACAGAATAGACAGGGAACGGCACGAGGAGGAGTCTGAATGAATGCACCTTTGTCTGTGGGAAAGCGCAGACCGTGGCTGGCAGAGCTCAGGTGCTAGTTAGGAAACCCGATAAGCCTGGCCCAGAGAAGGGCGTCCTTGCTTGCTTGGAATGAGCCAACCCTGTCTAGATCCCATCTGTATCCCTAATGTCTAGAAAAGTCTCTGGAACAAAACAGGTTTAGTAAACGTGTGATAAATGAGTGGAGTTCAGTAACAGGAGAGAGCATGTTACGGGAGGTGCTGAAGACATTCCATGTGAGTTTGTTCTGTTTCAAGCAGAGGAAAACTAGAGCTTGACCGCATTTCGCTGGCTTAGGAATGGTGGAAAAGGTCCCTGTTTACATTTGTGAATCAGAGGTTACAAACTCAGTGTAACTGAGGGCCAGTTAGATGACATCAGCAAGTCAAGATCAATGTGGGGTGATAAGGAATGGTTGAGGTTAGTTTTTTCCCCATGGAGATGTGGTTCCAATATCCTGTATATTCCTATTCTTTTTTGTTTGTGGTTGTTTTTCGAGACAGGATTTCTCTGTGTATCTCTGGCTGTTTTGGAACTCACTATGTAGACCAGGCTGGCCTCAAACTCAGAGAACCGCCTGCCCCTGCCTCTGCTTCCCCAGTGCTGGGACTACAGGCATGCACCACCACTGCCGGCTTATCTCCCTATTTTTAAAAGAAATTAGAACTCTAGATTTTTATTTGAAAAAGAAAGCTCACGGGAAAACATACTTGAACAACTTGCCAGGTGGTGGAGGTGGTGGTGCACGCCTTTATTCTCAGCAATTGTGAGACAGAGGCAGGAGGATCTCTGAGTTTGAGGCCAGCCTGGTCTAAAGTGAGTTCTGGGACAGCCAGGGCTACACAGAGAAACCTTGTTTTTTTGTTTTTGTTTTTGTTTTTTTTGGTGGGTGGGGAGGAGGAAGAGGGTTGAGACAGGGTTTCTCTGTGTAGCTTTGGAGCCTTTCCTGGAACTCACTCTGTAGCCCAGGCTGGCCTCAAACTTACAGAGATCCACCTGGCTCTGCCTCCCGAGTGCTGGGATTAAAGGCATGCACACCACCACTGCCAGGCTTGAGAAACCCTGTCTTGAAAAACAAAACAAAACAAAACAAAGAAAGATTACCCAAGTGCGGTGGCACATACCTGTAATCTTTGTATTTGGGAAACAGAGGTAAGGTATACATATGTAAATGAATTCCAGGTCAGGCCAGCCAGGGCTACGTGATGAGACCCTGTCTCACGATTTAAAAAAAAAAAGATACCAAACTATGTGGCAGTGAGGGACAAATGACAGGATGAACTGGACTAGGAACTTTGGCGTGAGCAAACACATCCAGATTCTATTGCTTAAGCTCCACCCACTATGGTGGTATTCTGATTCTCTTGTGTACATGTGTGCACTTGAGTGTGTGTGCATGTGCATGCACATGTGGCACACAAGCGGAAGTCTGAGCACAAACGCAGATGTTAGTCCTTGCCTTCTATCATGCTTGACACCGGGTCTCTCAGGTGTTGCCACTCTGTGTACCAGGCTAGCCCTGGGCTTCGGGGACTTTGTCTCTGTCTACCATCTTGCCCCAGAGGCACTGGGATTATAGATGCAAGATACTACATGCCCAGCTTTACTCGGGTTTCTGGGGTCCCAACTCAGGTCCTCATGCCTGGACAGCAGGTACCTTGCCCTCTGATCCGGGTTCCCTACTATGTAATATCCTTTATCATATGTTTTTAAACCTAATCTATTGGGGCTGGAGAGATGGCTCATGGGCTAAGAGCACTGACTGCTCTTCCAGAGAACCTGGGTCCAATTCCCCGCATCCACATGGCAGCTCACAACTGTCTGTAACTCCAGTTCCAGAGAACCCAACACCTTCACCCAGACATACATGAAGGCAAAACACCAATGCACATAAAATAAAAATAAATAAAAAAAACCTAATCTATTATGGGGCATGTACATTTTCATTTTTCTTTTGTTTTCGTTTTGGACACAGGTCTCTCTTTAACCTAGCTTACCCTAACTCAAGGCAATCCTCCTGCCTTAGCCTCCAGAGTGCAGGAATTACAGGAATGCACCATGCTCTTGCCCTTCTCCTCCTGTTATACACGATCTACAATACTAACCTTCTCCTAGATGCTCTCTGTTCACAGTGGGATAAGCCCTGTGAGATGGAAAAACTGTAAGTCAAAAATGCATTAACTTTTGGAGGTGACCCAAAACAGGGGCCGCAGCCACCTGCAGCGGAGGTGCTGCTCTCACCAGATGTGTGCACGGCAACAAGGCCATTAAGAAGTGTGTCATGGGGCTGGAGAGATGGCTCAGAGGTTAAGGGCACTGACTGCTCTTCCAGAGGTCCTGAGGTCAATTCCCAGCACCCATATGGCAGCTTATATTCATCTATAATGAGATCTTATGCCCTGTTCTGGCATGCAAGCAGAACACCATGTATAAATAAATCTTAAAAAAAAAAAAAGGGGGGGGGTATGTCATTTGGAACACAGTGGAGACTACTGCCACCAGGGACATTTCTGAAGTGTCTTCAATGGTCACGTGCTTTCCAAATCCTATGCAAAGCTGCATGCATGGTTCCATTCATAGCAAAGTAGTCAGGAATCAAACTCCTGAAGCTTGGGAGGACTGACCCTCCCCCTCCTGATTTAGATTTGCCACCAAAGCCCATGTAAGGAGCTTGCTTCATAAGAAGGAAAGATAAAACATCTAAGAAAAAAAAATGGAAATTAAACTTTTAAGAAATGCATTGAGCCAGGCCATGGTGGTGCATACCTTTAGTCCCAGCACTCCAGAGGCAAAGGCAGGCAGATCTGAGTTCGAGACCAACCTGGTCTATAGAGCAAGTTCCAGGACAGCCATACACAGAGAAACCCTGTTTCTGAGAGAGAGAGAGAGAGAGAGAGAGAGAGAGAGAGAGAGAGAGAGA
>CABHPP010101068.1:67097-85427 GCA_902168425.1 Peromyscus attwateri | reverse complement strand
AAGATGGATCTGCCAAGAATTAGGGCAAGAGTGAGACTGAAAAATTTACATTGCATGCATGTTTGAAATTATCAAAGAATTTGTAAAAACTATTATTTTACATAAAAATGTACAAAGAAGGTCCTTGTAGGGTGTGAGGCCGAGGCTCCTAGCGGGTTCGCAGCTCACCTGCCCTTTCCATCTGGGGCTCGGCTTTGGCTGTCCCAGGTGGGCAGCTGTCGAATCCGGAGGAGGAGCTTGAGGACGCCGGCCCGCGTTGCGCAGGCGGGAAGATGGCGGCGGCCTCGGTCTCGGCGGCTTCGGAGTCTCATTTTTCGGTAAGCGGCGGTGTTGGCGTGGGTTCCAGGTGGGCCGGGACGGCTCTCCGGGTTGCCTCGCTTTTCTGACGGCCCTGGATCTGGCGTCAGTTCCCGGGGCGGCGGGCTGCTTGGGCCGCGTGCCTTTGGCGGTCCCTCCGGGAGGCTGCACCTGTGTCTTGTGGAGCAGCAGCCCCGTCCGCCTCCATTGTCACCCAGTGCTCGCTCGGCCTCGCAGCCCGCGCTTGGAGCCTTGTCCGGGTCGGGCTGCTGCACTCTCAGGCCTGGGAAAACAAAGCTCGGTCACGTGAGCCTAACGGCCCAGCTCGGAAACCCTCAGAAAACAGGTAGGTGTGCAGGTCTGCGGAGTGACCGCCGCTGAGGCCCCCCGGAGTGCATTTTCGTCGTTGTCTGCAGTGCCTCGCAGTGACTGTTGCGACCCTTGCAGCCAGAGCCCGCGCGTTCCCACCTCTTGGGGAACACCTGGACTCAGGGTGGAAATGCTGCTTTGGAGAAGCGACCCGGGGACTCAGACAGCGGCGGGTTTAGTCACTGGTGTTTGTAAGATTCTGTTGTGGAGCTCAGTCTTTTGGAAAACGCTCTAGTAAGAAGAGATAAGAATTAAGTGTGACAGAGCTGGTATTGCGTTCGGAAATGTGCCTCTGTGCCTCCTCGCCTACTGTTTACAGTTACTCTAGAAACCCCACTGAAGGAGCAAAGCACTGTACTCATTAGATCATTACTGCTCTTCGTGTTTGTACCGAGGAGTCTGGAATTGATTGATTAGCAGTATTAGGGAAGGTAGTTTGTGGAAGAGAACATAGAACTAGTTGCCCGTTGAAGGCATTGGAAGAGAATAATGCACAGCAAACTTTTTGGGGTATGTAGCAAGACAGTAGGTATTTCCAGGACATCAGAGGGTAATTTGTAATAAACAGGTAATTCAGAGGTAGAGTTGGGCAAGAAGGACTAGAAAAACAAGTGAGAATTGAATAATGGAGGAAGTCAGAATATCAGGGTAATTTCCTAACAGATGAGGGAGAGGGTTAGAGATGTCAGTCACCTTCAGAAATTCACACTTAGGAATCTGTTTCAACTTTCTGTGGCTACTAGAATCTGTGATAACAAGGCCAGACTCAGATTTTCAGCACAATGGCTCCAGAGCTGAGAGGCGGTGGAGCAAGCATTTGGGAGTTCATTCACTGACCAGATCGATAAAAGGTAAAAGAAAGACTAGCAGAAACAAGTGTCAGTGAGTGCATGAATTATACAGGGACAAGATTGCTTTGGCTTGGGAAAGGAGGGCTCTTCTTTGCCTCAAAACTTAGAAATTGGAGACCAACTAAGGAGTAGGTAATAATAGATTGAGCTTTACCCAAGCCATCAAGGCAGTGTCACAGGGATGTAGTTAATCCTTAGTCCTTATGGTAGACCCATCTGAAATCCTAAAGCCTGTTCAATAGAAAAGTATGTGTATTTTGTGCAATGGTATTGTTTTGGGGTTTTTTTGTAGTCCCCATTGCTGGAAAATTGGTAGGGAGACAGTATCAAAAGAAAGTGTCACAAATGAAACAAGGGTTAGCCTGGGACTACATTATGTGGATGTTTTATAAAAAACTATGGTAAGAATTGTGCTCTGTTTTGGAAACCATAGGAGAGTTTTGATTAGAAATACTAACTTGAATTCCCCCACCTCCTTTTTTAAGGATCTTTATCACTGGCAAGCTGTTTGGAAGAACATATTTAAGTGTGAAGAGTAGTTAGCATTTCACAGTAATTCAAACTTAAACCAACTATAGCAACATCGAGGGTAGTAGGGATTCTAAATATATTATGGAGAAAGAACGCTAAATGATTTGCAGAGAGATTAGATCTGAGTGATTGAAAATGACTCCATACAAGGGTTTTGTACAGGACGGTTTAGTAAATGGCAGTGCCATTTGTTTTGGTATGCTGCATGAGGAGCAGATTTGGGAACTAACCAAGAATTTGATTAGAGTCCTTAAATTTTAGGTGCCTGATGAGACATACAAGTAGGTAATGAGTGATGTGAGTTTGGAGTTTTAGATTCAGATCTCAGTTCCAAATTTTAACTTAAAAGCTACTGGCAAATTAAGGCCTGAGAGTAGATGAGATTTTTTAAGAAAATCCATGTAGATAAGAAAGGAACCTTGGACCAAGCTTGGGGAACTCAGGCATTTAACCAAAGTGGGAGGAGAGATCCAGGGAGTTAATGAGGGAGAGACCTAGGAGGTTGAAGGAGAATCATTGCTGCTCCCTCCACTGAGTGAAGTGCTTAGGTAAATGATTTCTGTCATCCATGCTTCTGAGAGAGATTAGTTTACCTCAGAATTTTCATAGTTTTATTAGTATGTACCTGGTGATGTGTGTGTGGGTGAACATGCCACAATTGGCTTCTGGAGGTTAGAAGATAGCTTTGAAGTTGCCTCCTTCCACCTTAGTGGGTTCTGAGAGCTAACGTGGGCCATTAAGCCTGTTCAGCAAGCACCTTTGTCCACTGGCCTGGATTTTGTTTTTAAAACTCAGAAATCAGTCTAGGGTTGAGGCCTCTTGGAGTTGAGGAAGAGATTTGTCCTTTTGTGGCACCGGGAAAGATGTAGTGGAGAGAAGAGGCACCAGGAGGGCTTTAATTGTAGGAGCTAAGACTTAGGGTAAGTGGAGACAGACAAGTCATATGTTTGTTGCTTGTTTGGGAAGACAGAAGAGCTAATTCATGGGTTTTCTATTTAGAACTAGTTGATTATTTGGTTCAGGTGGTCACATAATTGGATTCTGCTGCTTCTGTGAGAGGGAATGCCACAGTAAAATCACTCAGCTTATTTTGAATGTTAAATGATGGGATTCTAGCAGTTTCTAGCTAGTGAAAACTCAATTTTCTCTGTTAATTATATGCAAGAGCAAGGTACGGGACAATTCATAGTGCTATATATATAATAACATTGACCATATTTTATATTTTTAAAATTAAAAACTCACTGTTTTTCAAATTACCTTCAAAACCTCATACCATTTTGCCATTAGACTTGTAAAAGGATAAATGTTGGTCCCTGAGTGTTACAGGCCGCAGGAAAATATTATAAGAACTCAGCTGGTTATGACAAAGCCACTACCTGAAGGGATCAAAGAATTCCTTCAGAGGAAGTCAAATTCCAAGGAGCTTTTGGTGTTATTTGGCTTGTTATATATCAGCTGTCTTCTGTTAATGGAAATCATGTGTGCCTTCATAGTTTTCCCAATTGATTTTCCCTAAGAGCTGCTAACAGTGTGGACTGATCAGTGTGGACATATACATTCAAGGTATTTGGAGAACAGCCTCAGGAAAGGCTTCCTTCCCCCCAACTGATCTGTTTCTCCCCTTTCAGCACTGGAATCAGATATCTCCCTTAGCCACTTTCAAGGACTAACAAAAATAACAGTCGAGACCACCACATGCTAGTCTCCTGATTTAAGGTAAATTCCACAAGGAGATACTGCCTAGGTCAGGTGGACCTTAAGTAATAGCTTTACACAATTTAGCTCAGACCCTCCTTTCTTACAGCCTTACTAAGTTTATAGACCCCTGACTTCTTACCTAACTACTCCTAGGACTATAGATTGAGCACATAAATTTCCTTTTTGATATACTGATATTAGCTCTCAGCTTACCTCCTCCCTTAACCACTCCATTTTCAGGTCGTAAAAGAAAGCCTGACAGTCACTGCCTGAGGAAAATTCTTACCTACCTTTATGACCCTGTAGAATTCAAGCTTGGTGACCTTGCTCGACCAGAGGATTGCTACTGCTTGGGTTTATAACTAGATTCCTGAGAGACTTAGGGAGAACTGAGAGAATAAGGAGATAGAGAAGACAAAAGAGAAAGGAAGAACTAGATGGGTAAGAACTGGAGAGGAACAAATTGAGACAGGGAAGAACTAGATTGAAGGGCTAGAAGGGAGTACTAGAGGAACAAGATGAGGAAGAACCAGATGGTCAAGTACTAGTTGGGTAAGAACAAGATGAAAAGGACCTAGATGAGGCAGAATTAAGACAATTAAGAGAATTAAGATAGAACTTAGAGAGAGCAGTAGATAAAAATAGAGAGAAATCAGGCAAGAAAGGAGCTAAGCACAAGAACACAACTGAAGCTGTGTAAATAGGATGTTATCCCAGAGATAAAGCAAGTGGACTATAGAGCTTGGTGTGCTGAGATTCTATTTCCCAAAAATAGTCCTTGGTGTTCGTAGTTCTCTCTCCTGAGCTCCTGGGATGTGTAATATTAAGGCTGGTCCCTCTAGTATTATACAAGACCTGAGCCCACATATTACATCAGCTAGAGCTCCCATTTGATCTTAGGCAAAAGGCTGAGAAATGACAGCACTTACGTGACTAGGGCTCTTTTTGAGGCTTGTGCCTGACTTTCCTAAGCTCATTGCCCCCTGTAGTTTCACAGCAACAGTGTGTTTTGTAATTGCCCTTATAAATCCACTGAAGTTTGTTACTGTAACACAAAAGTACAAATTTTTATTATATAGGTATTTGGATAGTTCCGTTTATTCAAGGAAGTGGTTTATTGTAAATATTCATCGTTCCTTTGTACGTACACAAACTACACTAATGTTTTAGCAATAGAGTTCTTCAGAAAATTGAAAATCCTAATTTGCCGTGGCAGTCTGAAAAAGGGAACTAGATGTGTGAAAATTCTGAACAGCTGGCAATCATCCTGTCTTCTTCCTTAGCTCCTAGCATCTCTATTATTTCCCTCTTATTGAAGCGTCCAGCACCACAAACTCACCTACTACTAAAATTCCGGTTAACATTTAGAGGTATACTTTGGTAAGTTTATATCATGTGGAACATAATCCCAAATTTGACAGATTTGTGACAGATGGTGTATGTGGAGAAATAGTTTTATATGAGAATATATAAGCCCAAATGTTTAATTGTTTCCCCTTTGTGCTAACTAACTATAAATTTTTTAAGAAAAGAACATGCTTTCTTTAGGGAGTCTTTAGTCATTATAAATGTTTGGCAAACATTTTGTTTATTGAAGATAGAATAAGTCAGCAATTTGTATCTGCTTCTGATCTGAACGAAGATTGGACTTGCCTAGATATTTGTATGGAGGTTGTGTGAGCATGGTGTTTTGCCGTGTGGCTGTTTAACCCGAAAGGTTGCGTCTCTTCACGTCAGTAGTGGTTGGGTTCTACTGTGAGATCAGTGCGCTGTTTTTCCTTTCTGTTGTCTTTTAGAGAAGCATACAATGTTACTCAGTCATGAATGTTTGCTTTAAATGTCTGCAAGGTAATTTCATAATTTTCTTTTTCAGAACATCCTAGCTGAACCATTGAGGTCTAACAGAAATATGGTTCGTCATTCTTCATCTCCATATGTATTATATCCACCTGATAAGCCTTTCCTTAATAGTGATCTGCGACGCTCCCCAAATAAGCCCACACTTGCCTATCCAGAAAGCAACAGCAGAGGTAACCAACTGGAACAAAGTAAATGTTTAAAATTCTTAGTTTTGACCTCTGTTGTTTTCAAGTAAAACAGTATTTATTTTCCCCTTTATTTCTGTGAATTTATAGTGCTTTTCATATTGACTACTGAACATTATCCATCAAATCATGGAAGCTAAAATACTTTGAGTCACTTATTACTAGTCTGTCCTCTCCAGAATCAGTCTCAGGCAGGGGCTGCAGAGATAGCTCAGTAGTTAAGAGCATTAGCTGCTCTTCCAAGAGGACCTGGGTTCAGTTCCCAGCACCCACATGTTAGTTTACAACTGTCTGTAACTATTCCCAGGGAATCTGACACCCTCTTCTGGCCTCTAGGCATTGGGCATGCACATGATGTACAGATATACATGTAGGCAAAACACCCATACCCATTAAATAAATAAATACCTTTTTAAAAAAGGCAGAGTTATGTAGACAGCACTAATTAGACTCTGAATTGTATTCTTCTAAAGACAAACATTAAGGGGGTGTGTGTATTAGGGGTCAGGTCCTGGAGAATGTGAAAGGAAGTAGGTGACTATCATCAAGGGACATTACATATATATGTGAAAGTATCAAAGGATAAACAAAACCAATACTTTTTTTTTGAAAAGCCAGGTTTTTTGACACATTTCTATTCCCAGTGCTGTGTGCCAGAGACAGACAGACAGATCTCTGGGACTCACTGTTCAGCCAACATAACCTAATCAGTGAGCCTCAGTTGTGAAAGACCTTGGCTGAACCAACACTGATGAATGGAAGCCAAGGTTGACCCCTGACCTTGGCATATGTATGTACTTGGTGTGCATACAACAGAAAATATTTGAGACATCTGTTGATGCCTGTTGCTGGGGATACATGAACAAGTGTCTGCTTGCCACAGAGAGGTACCAACAACAGACCAAAGAGATAGGTCCATTAAAGACCAATTTGATGAGGCAGTAAGTTTGAGCTTTCTCACATGACAATGGGCAAGTTACAGGTGACTAAGGAAGAGTCTCCCCTGAACTGACAGTTATTAGCAACCTCTGAGGAATCTCTAAGGAGAAGGGCCTTGTATCCTGCCTCCTGAGCTGCTTGGTAAACTTTGGAAACCTCCTTACCTTCCAGGAGGGAATTTTAGGACACCTTTTTAGGGTCTTCTGTGGATAACCATAGCTGCTCTGATTTCAGTGCATCATCTAGGAGCCAAGTAATTGACAACATTTAATAATGTACTTTGGGACTGCCCTAGTCAGTGTTCTGTCACTGTGAAGAGACATCTTGACCATGGCAACTCTTACAAAGGAAAGCATCTAATTGGGGCTCACTTATAGTTTCAGAGGTTTAGTTCATTGTAATCATGTCAGAAGCATGGTTGCATGCAGGCAGACATGGTGCTGGAGAAGTATCTGGGAGTTCTACATCCAGATCTGAAGGTAGGAGGAAGAGAGAGACACTGGGCCTGGTGTGGGCTTCTGAAACCTCAGAGCCTCCCTACCAGTGACATACCTCCTTCAGCAAGGCCACACCTACTCCAGCAAGTAGTGCTGTTGGTGAAGCATGCAAATATATGAGCATATGGGAGGCATTATTTTTCAAACCACACTCCCTGGCCCCCATAAGCTTGTAGCCATATCACGGTGTTGCAAAAATGCATTCAGTCCAACTTCAAAAATCCCAATAGTCTATCACAGTCTCAACACTGTTTAAAAGTCTTCTGAGACTCGTGGAAATCTCTTCATTGTACTCCTTTAAAATCAAAATAAAAAAGCAGGTTACATACTTCCAACATACAATGGCACAGAATATATATTACCATTCCAAAAGGAAAGAAAGAGAATATAGTGAGGAAATACTGGATCAAAGCAAGACCAAAAACCAGCAGGGCAAACTCCAAATTCTGCATCTTATGTGTGATATCCAGGAGATCTTCATATCTCCAACTCCTTTCAGCTTTGTTGACTGCAACGCACTTCTGCACTTCTCGCTGGTTCCACACCCTGTTTAGTAGCTCTCCTTGCCAGGTATCCCATGACTCTGGCATCTCCACTATCTTGGGGTTTCCAACACAATCCAGGTTTTACCTTCACAGCTTCACACAGATGCTTTATAAGAGTTGCTGTGTTCAGGCACACCCCTTACACACGCCTGGACTCAGTAGCTTTCTTTAGCCTCACAGGTAGATTCCACCATCCCTTTTATGTATCCTTGACTGTAAAGCCAGAACTACATGGCTTTATATTACAGTGGCGTGCAGGTAGACATGGTGCTGGAGAAGTATCTGAGAGTTCTATGTCCAGATCTAAAGGCAGCAGGAAGAGAGAGACACTGAAACCTCAGATGACACACTTCTTCCAGCAAGGCCCTATCTACCCCAACAAGTAGTATCTTTCCTTGTTGACCAAGCATTCCAATACATGAGCCTATGGGGGCCATTCTTATTCAAAGCATCACAGGACAGTTGTGAATTTATGTATGATTAGCCAAGGTGGGGTTTTGTTTTTTTTTAACTTCGTAATTTTTTTTAAACATTAGTGGTGTTTTTTGTTTCCTTTTTTTTTTTTTTTTTAACTTTTACTTGGATAACTAGTAGAACCTTATAAAGAATTCAGAATGATGCCTTGGAATGACTTTTTAATTAGGAAATAATGTTGTTTTCAGAGAATGATCTCCCACCTGACTTGTGTCAGTCTTCTAAAATTTTCTTTTCAGAGTTGGGCTCTATGGCTCACATTTCTAGCCCTTGGAAGGCTAAGGCAGGAGAATTACTGTGATTTTTGAGGCCACTTGGGGTACAGAGTGAGAATCTGTCAGAAGAAAATTTCTTTTTTGGTAAGCTTCTTTGTGTGTATTATTAACTTAAGGTGTGCATTTTATACTTGGCAGCCATATTTTCTGCTCTTAAGAATCTTCAAGATAAGATTCGACGCTTGGAACTGGAAAGGATTCAGGCAGAAGAAAGTGTGAAAACCTTGTCTAGGGAAACAATTGAGTATAAGAAAGTATTGGATGAACAGATACAAGAGAGAGAGAATTCAAAGAATGAAGAATCAAAGCACAATCAAGGTTTGTTTAACTAAGAGGAAACAGATCTATCCAAATATTGTAAAATTATTTTAGAATTCCACATTGGTAGTTTGTTGATGGTCACTCTAGCCATTACAGAATTACATCATAATCAGGTGTATTGTGAGGAGCAAGTGACATCATACATAGTGTTTATTGGCAGTGTGTGGCATATTTGACTAGCATAAGGAAGAACATAAGTCATCCAGAGAGGTTTCTAGGACGACTGGGAGGGACTGGCTGCAGTTTTGGAGGCCTGCTGTTTTATTTGCAGTAATCAGGTATACTGAGCAAGCACCCTACCACTAATCCTACCTCTAACCCATGTAAGTCCAGTTCCTGTTTACACGCTGTTGGGACACATCTGTGTGTTAGCTAATTACTACTTTTTTGTGTGTATTCATTTTAGAACTGACATCCCAGCTGTTAGCTGCAGAAAATAAATGTAGTCTTTTAGAAAAACAATTGGAATACATGAGAAATATGATAAAGCATGCAGAGATGGAGAGGACATCTGTCTTAGAAAAGCAGGTATGGCACCTCCCAGATGATTAGCAAACCTTCTCAGAGAGACCTGCTGGCACTGTTGTTAAAGCCCCGTGCTGCAGTCTGTTGGGCTTAGGGTAGTATATAGCTGGTGGTTTGATTGGCTCTGTTTATTATGTATGATTCTTGTACTTGGTAAACTTGTGCTTAAATCTGAAAAATAGTCACGTTAATGTCTTGGAGTCTATTTTATCAAATGTGTAAATAACTATATGTACCTGTGAAATCCACTACTCTTTGTAAAATTTTTTGCAGTTAAAAAAACAAAAAGTAATTAATTTGCTTATTGAAACAGGGTCTCATAGAGCCTAGGCTGGCTCATCATGTTGCCCAAGGATGACCTAGCCATTCTCATCTTTGATTCCATCTCCAGAGTGCTAAGATTATAGGCCACATCACTCACTATACCTGGTGTATGTACTGCTGTGCATTGCACCTCAGGCTTTCTCTGGTGCTAGGCAAGCACTCTACCAGATGAGCTATGTGCCCAGCTACTGCACTGGTTAAATTGAAAACAAAATGTTTTTCTTCTGTTGCATTAGTAATCTTTGTACTTAAGTAACTTGTACATTTGTAGAGGATAATTACAACATTAGTGTCCAATATATTTTTTAAACATCCTTTTCATATGGAAAATTGAACTATTATGCAAAATTTGATTTCTTACATGCTTAAATGCTAGAAAATCTTCAGTTGTAAAAGAGAAGTACTATTTTCTAGCCCCTGTCAACTTTTGGTCCTAGTTTGAGAAATAAGACTTACATGTATACGCAGTTATACAGCAGTGTTGGGAAAAATGTGCCAGTAATTAATCATTGCACATTATGCATCTCTTCACTGTGTTATTGCTTGGGTTGTTTTATTATTCAGAGTTCTCTTGTATAATTCCCCACTGTCATGGACATTGAAGAAATGGCAGTGGCTTACTCAGACTTAGTGTTGTGCGTTTCCAAATATATCCAGTTAGTATATTTGCCCATCTGTTCTGATTTGTTTATAATGTGACTGTTTTTCCTTAAGCAGATGGGCAGTCTTTCCAAATCAGACCCTAAGTGTGAAGGAAGAAGAGAGTATATTTTGCATTCAAAGGAAATATGCGTATGAGTTCTTACAGTTTTTAAGAAATTACTTAATAAGACCAGACTGACTGGAAGTATTTGTGTATTTATGTAGCCTGTGTGTCCAGTAAATCCTCTATCCTAGGGTATAAGGATATATGCCCTTAAATAAAACCTTATATAGAACCATATACTTGGTAAAGTACTATATTGAGAACAATATTCCAAGGATGGTGGGATGACTTAGTGGATAACGGCACTTGCATTGAAGCCTGAAAAACCAAGTTTGATCCCTGGGACCAACATGGCAAAAAGAGGGAACTCGCTCTTAGAAGATGTCCTCTGATATCCAAAAAGGCACGCTGTGCATATACATACAAAATTAAACACAGACACAGATCATTGTTACCCATGAAGTCTTAGTGTTCTGTTCCTAGAATTCCTTTCCACGTCCAGCAGGTCTGTGAAAGGACAGGCAAATTACATATAGTATTATGTTGGGTGTGTGCTGTGTTTTTAACTTTTTGATCATCACATTATATTGCATTTTGATGCTGTTTCTCAGGTTTCCCTAGAAAGAGAACGGCAACATGATCAAACTCACGTTCAGAGCCAGCTGGAAAAACTGGATCTTCTTGAACAGGAATACAACAAACTTACCACAATGCAGGCCCTTGCAGAAGTCAGTGAACATGACTTTTACTTACCGATGTCTAGTGTTGTGGTTGTCACTATTTTTTCATAAACATGGATATTTATAATGTAAAGGTTTTTCTTATACATAGTCTTTAAAAACGAAAATAATTTGAAAAAGAATGTTGACATTTTGCAGTCTTGGTGGCTGGACATAAGGTAGTTCTTTCTGAAAACAGTGAAGGGTGAAATGTTTTTGATACTTAAAACTTGCGTCATGTAATTTTTTTCTGAACTAATTTTACTTTTAATTGTGTTTTACTTGAGAGATATTTAATACTACTGAATGAAGATCTAGATTGTCTTTATGTAATCTTTACCTTTATACAAAGCTGTGTTTTTTGGTCAGAGATTTTTTTTTTTTTTCCCTTAATTCTGGCCACTTAACTCACAGCTACCTCACTAATGACTGTTAGTTGATCTTTTAGGAGAGTGTCATGGATATTATCAAGGCCTGAGCCATTACTAGAGTGAACTAACATGATTATTTTGACTATCTTTAAAACTCTACAAAAAGATACTTTTTAACCATTATCTGTTTTGATATTCTTATCACTAGAAAAAAATGCAAGAATTAGAGTCTAAACTCCGTGAAGAAGAGCAGGAAAGGAAGCGTATGCAGGCTCAGGCAGCAGAGGTGAGTGGAATGATGAACAGGTACACACGTGGTTTAAAGGTGAACAGTTACGCATGAGTACACCAGATCCAAATGTAGACCTCAGAGATAGCTTAGAATTGGAAATTAGGACTGTAACTTTGCAAAGTAAAATTTGAGCAGTTCTTTGGATGTTTCAAATCAGAGTCTAGATTAGTATTTTTAAAGCCCACGAGGTTGGAGCTGGAGAGATGGTACAGAGGTCAGAGCACATGGTTGTCCTTGTAGCAGGCTTGGTTTTGATTCTCAGGATCCACATGGTGGCTTACAACCATCTGTAAGTCCAGTTCCAGAGCCTGGCACTCTTCTAACCCTTGGGCACTGAGCACATGCACATACACAATGCTGGCACTTTTGTAATTCATAAATCCATACACGTAATATAAAAACTACCTGTGAGCTAAAAAGGTGTCAAACACAGAAGTATTCATATAAAGCTTAGGTCTGATGAGCTCCTAGCAGATGATTCAGTATCCAGTGTAAATGTGTGTGTTGGGTGGAGTTAGTTGAGTGTAGGATTGCCTAGCATCCCCTAGATACTTGGTTCAGTCCTCAGTACTGCAGCAACAAAACTGTTGCTTCCCTTGAGACTCTTAAGATACCAGGAGAAAGTAAACTCCTGTCTGAGAGAAGAGTGCACTCCACTCCCCTAGTTTGGAATTTTGTCCCATGCAGTGGCCAGCCAGCCACCTGGTAGTAGAATTGTAAAGATTCAAAGCATGAGTTCATGTATTCCAGCCGGAACTGCATTATAGAAGACACAGTAGGAATAATAAAGCCTTACTTTTTATTTTTCTATTTTAACTAGAGACTTTTCTCTGTGGTTATTTGCTTGGATATTTCCTAGATAGTTTCTTTTCCAACCTCTTTAAGATTATGCTAGTGTTGGTAACTTTTATTATAGTAACACAAGAAGCAGGTTCTGATCTCAGAAGTTACTAATGACCCATTGTAGTCGAGTCTGTGGCATCCTGTCTAGTGTCCTGCATTCTCACAGCTGCTGATGCAGGAATAGAATATTACAGTCTCTTTCTGCTAGTGTTCCTTTGAATCATTGATTGGATATGTCTATTTTTTATTACATCTGATATCATTTGTAGATTTACTCTTTCTCTGTGTGCTTGTTGAGGTATATGGCCACTTAACCATATTTTTTTTGTTCTGGCTTTAGGAAAACTGTTTTAAGATGTCTCTACTCCTCACATGTAACATTGCAAATGTATGGGTTATTCTTTATTAAATTGTAGTGTATAGTTCTTATATGCTAAATAGAAATCTTCACAAATTCATTAATTGATGAATTCTTATCAGTTTGAGTTCTGATGGTGAGCGCTGTGGTAATGAAAGGCAGGTGGTGAAGGAGATGCATTCCTTTATCTTGCTGATTCTGGTTTGTATAACCTTGGACGGCGTATTTAACCATCTAGAGCCTGGGTTTTATAGTGCTAGGGAAATCAAACAAATGGTAATAAAAGCTCTTTAAAACTCAGGGACACACATAAGACATCTACTAGAAAGAACTAGATATGCGCTAGAATCAAAAGGTATCCCTTAGCCGGGCGTTGGTGGCGCACGCCTTTAATCCCAGCACTCGGGAGGCAGAGGCAGGCGGATCTCTGTGAGTTCGAGGCCAGCCTGGGCTACCAAGTGAGCTCCAGGAAAGGCGCAAAGCTACACAGAGAAACCCTGTCTCGAAAAACCAAAAAAAAAAAAAAAGGTATCCCTTAAGTGGTTCATTTGTTACTCTTCACACTTGTTGACAGTGTAAATATTCCAGAGGGATGATATCCTTTGGAGTTTTGTCTAGTATAAAGTACTACTCAGTATGTCCATGTGTGTCATGCTCCTGAGGATGGAGAGCCCCGCATTCCACTGCCAGTGAACACCCTGTCCTAAGAGTGCTGAATACTAAAGAATGTTCTCAGTATTCCTTGCATTTCATTCATTACTTGTGCTGTTTCTTAAAACTCAGTCATACTTCTGGGGAACTTTTCCTTACTTGGAGTTTTAAATATTTTAGGGGAGGAATCTAGTCATTGGAAATTTTACCAAACTCCAGACTACTTTTGATATATAGAGAGATATAAAATAACCACTTTTACAAAGTTTTGGAGAGCGGGGCTGTTGAAAGATAGTTTAGAGAAAATTGAAGCTTCTCCCTCCCAAGATTTATTTTTGTTTTTATGTATGGGTGTTTTGCTTGCTTGTCTGTGTAGCACACTGTCAGCTTAGAGCTACACGCATTCCATTGAATTCCTGAAGTAGACTTTGCAGAGTAACCACCAGTAGTGGAACAGTGCTTCCATGCAAGACATGACCAACTAAAGACATACTGTACAGCCATGTCATCTTTTCAGTGAGATGATTACCAGCATAGTTACAGACTTAGGTGGCACTTTAAGTGTGAATTGTAGCTTTTATTTTACATCATTAACTCTATGCTAATTTTTTTCTAGTTGCAGACTGGTCTAGAAGCAAATAGACTTATTTTTGAAGATAAGACAACTTCATATGTTCCAACCAGCACTAGGAAAATTAAAAAAAAGAAGCCAAAACCACCAGAAAAGGTATGAAAACTCCACCAGTTGCACTCTAAATACCAACTTTATGTAATAATATGTGTAAACAACACTAAAGCCATGTGGTATTAGAAGCTTGGAAGAGGGAGTCTCTTTCACTCTTAGTTTCTGTACTCAAAGCTGAAGATAAATAAAATTTGTGACTTCTTACCATGGTAGTGAGGGACTATATGAAAGCATTTGGAACTACAAAAGAACATAAAAATATTAGGAATATTCAGCTGTGTTCATTACCTTTGAGTCTTAAAATGCTTTGTGAATACTGTTCCTCTCCTTAATTCTGACATGGTTAGTTAGTACCCACCCCCCATCCTCCCACTCCCATTAGCCTCCAAGTAATATTATGATCCCCGATAGAAACAAGTGTTGTGCTTTGAATGTGAAATGACCCCCATTAAGTCACTGGAAAGCAGGCCTTGAGGTTCCTAGCCTGGCCCACTTCCTGTCCTGTCTCTACTTTCCGACTCTTGGTACAGTGTGATGAATACCCACCCACCCGGGACTACTGTTGCCATGCTTTCTCCATGATGAGTTGTATCTTATCGAACTGTGGGCCAAGTAAGTCCCTCTTTCAGAAGCAGCTTCCTGAAGACTTGTTTCTACTTGGTCAGAGCAGCAAGACAGCTGGTTAAAGCTAGGTACCCAGGAGTTCCACGGTGAGCTGAAGTCTTGGGATTAATTCACCAAAATAAATAAAATAGCTTTCTTTTTTCTCCATCCAGAAAGGTTCTAGAAACTATTTCGGTGCACAGCCACACTACAGATTGTGCTTAGGTGATATGCCCTTTGTTGCTGGAAAGGTGAGTTGTAGCTGTTGATTTTCATGTGTAAATTATTTCAATGTCTTTTTTTAAAAATTTTTCTGTTATATGTATAGGTGTTTTGCTAGCCTATGTCTGTGTACTATCTGTGTTTAATGCCCACAGAGGCCAGACAGGGTGTTGGATCCTCTGGGACTAGAGTTCCAGATGATAGTGAGCTGCCATGTAGGTGCTGGGAATTGAACCTGGAATTCCACTGGAAGAGAAGCCAGTGTTCTTACCTGCTGAGCCATCTCTCTAGGCTGTTTCAGTCTTTTTTACACATTTTATGGGATATAAGCAAACTCTGAACTTAAAAAAAAAAAAAAAAAATCCTCAGCCTCAAGACTTCTGGGATTATAGGTATGAACCACCATACCTGACACTTTGAAAACCTTCCTTTAGAAGGCACAACCTATTATTTATAAAATCAACTCAAGGAACAGGTTTTTTTCCTGAATCTTTGTATAAGCCTCTGTAAGTATGGGTGTGGAGTTATTTTTATGTAAACCTATTTTTTAATTTGTGTGTTTGTGAAAAACATTTTGTTTTCGATGTGAAAAAATGGACAGGGGCCAGCGATGCATTTGGAAGTCAAGGTACAACTTGGAGTTCTCTCTTTCCACAGTGGGTTCTGGAGATAGAACTCAGGTCATCAGGCTTGTACAGCAAGAGTGCTTTTACCCACTGAGCCATCATTCTGTCCCTGTGCAGAATTTTTAAATTTGTTGTGCTACATTTACCCTATTCTACCTGACAACCTTCGTTCTTTGTCCTGTCCAAAGTCTCATCATACCCATTTTGTTGTCTTTGGTAATTCTCACTGAAGCCATGAATCACAAAGGACAAGACAAGGCTTTCAATGTGAAGTTGTTTTAAGTATTTTTATGAAATGTTATTACAAAAGTTTAAGAAAACACAATTGCCTCTCTCTACAAATTTTGAAGAATTAAAATGTTTAAAATTTTAAATTTTAAACATTTAAAAATTTTTAAATTTAAAATTACTTATTGTTATAGTCATGCTTACATATGTAATAAAAATGAGTCACTAGAAAAGTAAGACTATAAGCCCAAATTTTTCATTACTAGACTCAACTGACATAAAATTACATTATGAGTCAGAAAAATAACAGTAACAACAAATTTCAAAACTTGTTCATTGCATATTAAAGTATACACACTGGCCATTATGTGTGTGTGTGTAACTTACTGGCAAGTAGTGATTACTCTGATGTCATTAGCCACCTTTGTATTCCTAGGATCACCCCACTAGGCTTTGGTGTATGATTCCTTTCCCAGTGGAACAAACTCAAACTAAACACAAGGAAACATTTTTAAGCAATGAGCACATTAGGTCTTAAGTTCTTCCCACAAGTCTGTATTTTAAACAAGTTGTCTGCTGATGGCTTATGGAGCTCAGCAAGCCCTGCCAACTATTGAGATTGTTACTTCCCATTAAAAACAAGTTTGAGAAAGCTATCAGGTTTTATTTTATGTTTATGCTGTGACAGATACACCAGTTTTTCCTACTATTCAAAGAAAGCTGAGTGTGGTGCACACCTCAAGATATTTACATTTACAAAAATATAGACACTTACATTATGATTCAAAACAGTAGCAAAATTAGTTATGAAGTAGCAAGGAATAATTTTATGGTTGAGGGTCACTACTGTGGGAGGCCAGCTCCCACATTTTACAAAACCCAGGTACTCTTGAGGAGAGAGGGACAAGAAATTTAGATAGAAGGATAGAGGGTAGAGAAACAGATAGAAATACAGGATGGGGCCTGGATCCTTATCCACTGGTGCCTTCTGTGTCTTCTAAAGGGCTATTTATAGGAATGCCAGGGGGTGGAGCAAAAGACCTCCCCCTAGCTCAGCCAAGTGTAGACTCTTCCAGTCATCTAGGAACCATGCACATGGTCAAGCAATCCTCTAATGCAACTCTGCTGGGTAAAGCAAGCTCAGATCTCACTAGGAAACATTTGTAGGCCTCCACACACAGCATGAGGAACTGTATTGAAGGGTCACAGCATTAGAGAGGCTGAGAACCGCTGCTCAAGGACCAGGAAGGACAAGTTGAGTAGGTAAAATAACATGCAGACACATAGAGTATGGTGTGATAAACAATGATAGACAGATGTAAAAATTGCCAGTGGGCTATCTGCTTTTAGAAATGTTATGTTTGAACTAGGTTTAAGACAGGGTATGAAAGTGGCTTCACCAAAGAAATGTTATCTGCAAATACAGTTTGCTCACAGAGTAAGTCAAGAAACAGAGGGTTAAGTAGTGTAGGCTGGGCTCTACACTCAGAGCCGTTTTCTCTATCCTAAGGAGTTTGGATTTCAGGTAGAAATCATGATGGTGGAGCAGAGAACACAAGGCTGAGGCAAGAAGGTCAGTGGGGTGTTTTGTTTTTGGTAGTGCTTTTCTGTTTGGTTTTAGATGAGGTCTTAAACCTCACTGTAGCACAAGATGAACAATTTTTGGTCCTCTTGCCTCTATCTCCCTCTGGAATTACAGGTCTGCACCAATATACCCAATTTATATGATGCTAGACTAAGTATGTGGCACAGAGTGGAGGGTGGGTGCTGATTCACCACAATAAAAAGTCCCATCTGTGCCTTAGATGGTTAAGAACTAAAAACTAAGAACTAGAGAGGATATTGGCTTGCCTGACTAACTTTTCTCTTTAGTCCACCAGTCCTAGCCATGCCGTGGTAGCCAACGTTCAGCATGTCCTGCATCTGATGAAGCACCACAGTAAAGCTCTGTGCAATGATCGAGTTGTTAACAGTGTTCCCTTGGCAAAGCAAGCTTGTTCACGAGGTAGCAAGAATAAGAAGTCAGTGACGCCTCCCTCCAGCAGTGTCAGTGAAGAACTGTCAGATGTCTTACAGACTCTACAGGATGAATTTGGGCAAATGAGCTTGTGAGTTTGGAGTTTTTGAATTTAAAATTACATTTGGTTATAAAATCTCTTTTAGCTGCTTGAATGTATTAATTCTAATTTTGTTAACAGATGTTGAGCATAATCCTTACACTAGCACATTGGCTGGGAGTTAAATAAATCTAATTGTTGTAGCTAGAGTTTTCCTGCCTGGCCCACAGTCAGGATAAATCTCTTTCACCTGCCAGTCCCACAGCCGCTCAGAC
>CABHPP010101068.1:56080-67087 GCA_902168425.1 Peromyscus attwateri | reverse complement strand
GATAAATCTCTTTCACCTGCCAGTCCCACAGCCGCTCAGACACAACCAAGGAAACACAGAGACTTCTATTGCTTATAAACTGTATGGCCGTGGCAGGCTTCTTGCTAACTGTCCTTATATCTTAAGTTATCCATTTCCATAAATCTATACCTTGCCACATGGCTCGTGGCTTACCGGCATCTTCACATGCTGCTTGTCCTGGCGGTTGCTGGCAGGCAGGCAGGCAGGCAGTCTCCTTCTGCCTTCCTGCTCTTTTAATTCTCTCTGTTAGTCCCGCCTACTTCCTGCCTAGCCACTGGCCAATCAGTGCTTTATTAGCAACACATTTGCCATACAGAATATCCCACAGCAAATTGTCATGGCTGAAACCTCCCTTTTTAATTTTGTCAGGTGTCTAATGCCATGTAAAAGCTCAATAGTGTTTAGGGTTAGCTAAATGTAACTGATGAGTTAGGACAGTGAAAACTGAATTTGTTTATATGTAATGTTGATGGAGGGAGCAGAAAGTAGATAAAAGTGTATTAGCTTACAACCCTGGATGAACACAAACCTGTCTAGAATTAAGAATGCTTGGTTAGTGCCAAGCGGTGGTGGCGCACGCCTTTAATCCCAGCACTCGGTAGGCAGAGCCAGGCGGATCTCAGAGTTCGAGGCCAGCCTGGTCTACAGAGCAAGATCCAGGACAGGCACCAAAACTACACAGAGAAACCCTGTCTTGAAGAAAAAAAAAAAAAAAAAAAAGAATGCTTGGTTATACCTTCATTTTGTATTTGTTTTTCTTTGTGTATATCACATGTGCAGATGCCCAAGGAGGCCAGAAGAGGCCATCAGAGCCCCTGGAGCTGGGGTCACAGGTGGTTGTGAGTCACCTATGTATGATGTGGTTGCTGGAACTGAACTCAGATTCCTAGAAGCAGCAGTACTTTGATAAAAAACAAAATGGGTCTTTTTTTTTTTTTTTAAAGAGTGGTGATTTAAAGGATATAATTGTTAAACATGGGAAACTTAAGGAAGTTCCATATGTATTTTGTGTGTAGCGATCACCAACAGCTTGCTAAACTCATCCAGGAGTCACCAACTGTGGAACTGAAGGACAACTTAGAGTGTGAATTGGAGGCATTAGTCGGGAGAATGGAAGCAAAGGCCAACCAGATAACTAAAGTCCGGAAATACCAAGCTCAGGTACCTCCTCCTCCCTTTACTTGTTTTTCATGATTATCTTTTCCCTTCTTAGGTGTTCATTGATGATGCTGAGGTGTGTTTACTTCTCTAGGCTGTTCCTGAGGACTTTTTTTTTTTTTTTTAAATAAACCAGTCTGTGTTACAAGGTTTAATAAAAAAGTGTTGTTAATCTTACTTAGGGTTTCACATAAGATACGTTTTTACTGAATATATTTAATATCCTTAGCCTTATGAATAAATTTTAACTTCTGGATAAATTTAAGTGGTTGAGTTTGACCAAATTAAATTGTCTAAAATACACCTAGAGTTTTTTGGGTTTTCAACTTAGTGAGATTAAATATGAAAAAGTGTAGTATGTTTGCTTATACCAAAACCTACTTGAGCTCTGCCCACTTATCCCCAGACTCCAATTACTGTCAACCCAGGAACTGGATTCCACCTTTGTTCGGGCTCTGGTTCACAGTAATCTCAAAAACAGTCTTTCTCTAGATAAAAACCTTGAGTAGCTTTATTTAATGTGAGTACACCTTTTACTTTTATTTAGTATGTGTGTTTTTACATACTTTAGTACTGCTGAATACTAAGTGATTTAATGATCTCTGCAGATTTATGTGCTTAAAAAAAAAAAAAAAACCAGCATGTATCTTTGGAGTGTTAGAGTAAGATTATTGGTGTACTCAGGCTGAGGCAGGAGGACCAAGAGTTTAAGACTATATATAGCAAGACCCTGTATCAAAAACAAAGTACTTGAGCTAAAAGAAAATGTTTTTATTGAATTTGATTTTTTTTCCCCTGCCTTGATGATTTTGATAGCTGGAGAAACAGAACACAGATAAACAGAAAAAGGAATTAAAAGCTAACAAAAAGACTCTTGATGAAGAAGGAAACAGCAGTCGTTCATCTGGAGTCACAAGGACCACAAGTAAGAAGGATTTTGCCAAACAGAGACCTGGAGAAAAAAGCAGGAAAAATCTTCAGTTACTGAAAGACATGCAAACCATACAGAATTCATTGCAGAGCAGTAATCTGTGTTGGGATTACTAACACCAGATCATAAATGATGTATCTTACTGGACAATGACAATAGACTTTCCAGGTTTCATGCTTGCTAATGTTGCCATTACTAGCAGGTGTTAAGGGGCCCAAGCTTCATCACACAATCTCTTGTGTTATGCAGCACAACTAAATGGAAATGGAGTTTTACAGCCCGAGAAGATGTGCTGTATCTTTGAATTTGCTGTATTCATATACTGCACTTTGTAAACAAATGACCAGTTTTTTACTTGTGGGTATGTTTTTTAAGTAGGAATATATGTAAATTGGGTTTGAAAATTCAGAATATGAGGCTGTCCCCATACCAGTGCTTGAAAAGTCTCTCATTTTTAAATCTTCTCATGGTGTGAAGTAACGACTACTTTTCCTTCTCCAGATGACCATTAAATGTATTGCTTCCAACTACAGATAGAGGCTTTCTGTATTTAAGTATTTATATATTTAAGAGGACTTTGTTTTGTTCTGCTTTTTGGTATTTCAGATGTTGATCAATATGAAATCACTCTTAAAGACTCAAACATTTTTAAGTAAGTTACCCGTGAAATATATAACATCTTCTAAAACTATAAACAGTTGTTAATGAAATAAATGAAATTTTGGAATAAAGAATTAGAAGGGGGATGTTGTGAAATGTACACATTTGCAGTTTTTAGACAATACCTATTTGTAATCATGTTACTCAGTTAAGCACTGGTTTTAATCTTGACTCTGAGAACCCCATGCTTTTAGTGTACAGAATAAGGATAGTGTGTGAACTGAACACACCTGACTATCATTATGTCAATGTAAATTATAATTTTGAAGAGATCGACATGTTTATTAAATTTGGTACTGAAATCAATAAAGCAACTTTTAAACTTCGCTTAGTAGCAAGCTAACAAGGCTTTATTTGTTGTGCAATCTCAAGAGTGCATATTAGTATCCTGATTGAGAAACAGTGTTTGGTGCATGTTTATCACTCTCCTGCTTTCAGAGACCTAAGCCCAATGTGACTGATGGAGTGATTTATTAGACAGGCTGGTGAATGTGCCAGCCATATATTAAAGGAATTGAGGTAGACATTATGGATTGAAGCTTAATAGCATGACCTGTTCGTACTACAATTTTCTAGTTAGAATTCTCAGAGTCCTTACATAGATTTTTGAGATGTGTAAATCTCCCGAAATTGTTATAAACTTGACTTGTATGTGCAATTTTCTGACAAGCAGGTTTGCAGCAACAGTGAACTGACACCAGTGAGTCCATAAACCCCAGGAAGGTGAGAAAACTGCTGATGACATGGTAAATACTACATCTCAACCACACTTCAGCTCCTACACTTGTGTTAACTTCTTGAATATCAGGACATTAAACTGTCTAATTGTCATTTGAGTGGTAATGGCTCCAACTCCTAATTAGAATAGTAATTGACAGATGCTATCTTACCTGTCTCCAGCTGGATCCAAACTGTAGGGCTTTGGGTTTTGATCCTGCTTCAGTTCTTGTTCGCTCACTCACAGAAGAGCTCCCCTGTACTCTGTACAAGATGCCAACATGGATCCCACGCTCAGCAAGAAAGAAGTGCCAGGAATGTGGTTGGATTCCACAAGAAGTGCTTTTAGTGTGTACACTCCACACTGAAGATTTCTTGGAGGTCACAGAAGACATCAGAAGGTTTTGAAGGGAAACATGATAAGAGTTTCACTTACATTCCTCTGGCTTTTGAGTGATTGTACGATCAGCTTTAATGTTTGAATCCCATCTGCATCCCTTTGTGCCATACCAAGACGATAAAAGTTTCAATGAGGAAAACAGACTAGAGATGAAAGTGTGAACTACTATAGAAACCTTATTTGAATAGTGGTTAATAAGAAATACCTCCTAAATATTTTCTTATAACTAATTTTATATCAAACTAAAGCATTTGGTACCAATTTTGTTAATACTGGGTTATGTTGGGGATGTAGCTCAGTAGTACAGCACTTGCCTGGCAAGTGTGAGGCTCTAGGTTCAATGTCCAGACAAGCACAAATAAAAGAGGAATGGGGAGACCTGTGTGTATATGTGCATTGTACTAATTCCAGCAACAACGGGATGACAGTTCAGACAATAAATTAGTAACTGAGAATAGGGTTATTTTTAGTTTGATTTAGGTGTCCAGGATGGGTAGGCTCAAATTGAACATTTCTAGGTAACATTTTGGGAGTGGGGTTGAGGGAGATACTTTAGACAACTGTGGACAAGCACAAAGTTTGAAGTCATTTAATTAAAAGCCCAAGTGGTAATAAGCTCCTTTGTTACATACAGTACATTACATATGGCTCTTATACAGAGTAAATAGACACCAGGAGGTGAATTGTTCACACCAGCACCCAACTCCAGTGAGTAGAGAAACAAGGCTTTACTTGCTGGCACTGAGATTGTAACTCTTTACATGCAGTGTGTTCTTTGGTAAAGTGTTCATGTGAAACTTAAACAGAGCACTAAAGTCAGACTTTGAAGGTTTTAAAATACTGTCTTAAAACTTGCCAATTAGCATTAAGATAAAGTAGAGTAATAGTTTCTAAAATGTCTTCCGTGATGTTAGTGACCAACACACAAATGGAAATTAGTCTGAAGGGTCTGGAATGTTCTTTGAATTCCTGGATGACGGTTACTGCTTTGTCCCTTCATCCCCCCACCAAAGCACATATATAAGGCATCATTTCCTAACTGCCATTGAAAATACCCTAATTACAATGTCAGCAGCAACCTTAAACTACTAATACGCCATAATAATCTCAAGACAATGCTTTTTACTATATTAAATAGCACAAAAACTGGGCAATTTGAGAAGTGATTTTGATCTAACATGTCCATCAAGGTGCAGTACGTATACTCTCAAGTATAAGAACAGCTGCTCTTGCTTTTCTCCCACCTAGAGATCTTATCTGTCAGGTGCTCAGTTTTTTAAGACATCTTTAAATTAAAAATTTGTTCCCACTGTGGATACAGGATTCCAGTACTTGAGTATTCTTTGAGTGACTAAAGATTAGTGTCATACTTCAATTACAAATGAAATGATTTCCATTGTCACCTGCACCAGGCGTTTCTAAACTCATCTAAGAGAGACTTGAAATAAATACAGCATCTGAAGGTTTCTCCCATAGATGGATTTAAAACACGGAAGGCTTTCTACCGATAAGGTGCTGTAATGTCAATTTCCTGGCAATGATGCCCCGACTAATAGTTCTTTCATACAACAGTTTGGACAGGAGTCACACATTGTGCAGGAGAGCTGGCTCTCTCTGAAGAGGAGGTTGAGCGGTTGGAAATTTCTCTCTGAAGTTCCTCTACTTTTCTTTGAAGCTCTGCTCTTTTGGCAAGAAGTTCTTTGTATCTGTTGTGGATAGGTTCCTGCAAGAGCAAACAAAATCACTGCAGTAGGAATCCCAGCCAAACTCAAGATCTTAACCATTCCCTAGGCTTTGTGACACTGGCTGGCTCAACAGTTGGACAGCCCCACACTTCAGTTCCTCAGTGGAATTAAATTCAGGTTTTATTGTCACCACCGATCTTTCACTGACTTTAGGTGTTTCTGGAAGATGCTACTTTATAATAAATACATCATTTAGTTAAAACTCTTCAGGACCTGCAGTTTTTAGGATGTGTGCAGTTGGGAAGTCTCTATGCAGTGCTTCTGCAACTTTGTGGATTATCACCAGTAATGGACAGAGTTCTGAGTGTGACAGACCTAGTAGAATCATACTGTGTATTGTAGGTTTGTACCTGTGGTTTCATCCGGGGGTTCCACCTTATGTAATATCCCACCCAGAGTTCTAGGTGGCGCATGCTGGCTACTGGGTAAAGGACATGATTGGAGTAGCTCCCATAGAGAGGATTAGTGAAATCTTCCAGCTGGCTGTTTATGTAGGACCACAATGACACTGTTCTCTTAGGAAGATTCTGCAAGAGGGAAAAATAGGTAAAGATTCCCTACCACATCAGCAGTTTAAACCTTAGGTGAAATTTGTGTAGTGTGTGATCATTAAAATCAACAGTAGAGGAAAAGGACTGGACACTTTGGTGACAGACCTACTTCAATGAAAATGAAAGCAGTTGTTCAGAGTTAAACACAGTAACCTGAGGGACCCAGCAATTCCATTCTTTGCAGATTGAAAAATATTTGTACATGAAGTGCCTCAGTGCTGGAGAAAGGATCAAAATGTATCCATATCGGGTAGCTCAAAAAGAAAACAAAAAAAAAAAATCAGCTCCAGGGCATCAAATACCTTCTCTGGTCTCCCAACCATACAAACACACATGCCCATACACAAAAAATAAAAGTGCTCCATATGTTTAAAGTAATACTGTTCACAACAGCCAAAATAAAGAACAACCCAAAAGACCATCAACTGATGGACACCGTGGAAGACTATTTGACCATGAAGAGAAAGGGAGTGCTATGACATAAACATTGAAAAGATACTAACGCAAGGAGCCAGATACAAAGGTCACATGCTGGAAGATTCCATTTAAATGAAATGTTCACAAGAGGCCTATCCACAGAGAAACCAGGTTAATATCTGCCCAAACCTGGGAGAATGTGGACAAACAGATGGGGGGACTGGTGTGATGGAAATGCTCTAAATTAAATGGTGATGGTCCTGATTCTGTGGCTCTACCATTAAATTATCACTTTAAAAGAGGGTTTATGGTATTTAAATTGTATGATTAAGACTTACTGAAAGTAGAACACTGCTGTGCTCTATTTGTGATTATCTAATATCCCATAACATACAGAAAGCCTACAATGCACAGAAATACATTCACTATTAGACATACTACTTGCAAGGTACAGTCTAAGAAGCACGTAATTTTCACAACAGTAAATACTATTTGCCTGTTTTACAAACAAAAATGAACTTGGACGTTAGTGAGTCTAACATCTGAACCTGGTAGCAGGGCTTTTCAGTGTGAGTACTCTCCCAGAACAACCTATTTTCTGATAGTTTTCAGAATAAAAGTTGATGTGCATGGAGGGTGCTACCAATACCACCAGCAGTGACACCTCCACAGAGTGGTTCTTTTGTTTGCTGTTGTTGCTGTAGCGGGATTAAACGCAGCACCTGACAGAGCTGGGCAAGCAATCCATCACTGAACTGTACATCTCCAGCATCCTCTCTGCATCTTTTCTTCAGACTTATTTTGAGACAGGATCTGTTTTAAAAGGCTAGCCTCAGATTTGTGATCCTTCTACCTTAGCCTCTGGAGTTTTCTGGGATTAGAGGATGATTCCCTCATCCCCATTTCATGGGTAGAAGTAATCCTAGTATATCTTGTGAGAAACAATAAAACCAAATACATACCAGAGTGAGAGCCACAGCTTATACTTTACCTCTTTCCCCCTCTGCTGTTCGCTGTTACAGAGGAATGTCCCAAATAAACAGCTGTACAAGTGGTCCAGGATGGTAATGAGGAAATATTCATTGAATTCAAATGCAGTAGGGAACTGCAAATTGAGCACAATTATCTCTGTCATGAGTAGATCCTTTGTAACAGTATTCAGATAGATTTGAAACTACCCAAGCCATTATGGCATTTTCTGTTTTCCTTTCCAAGGTAGAGTTTCTCTCATGCAGCAAGTATCGAGTGGACTTAATGCTGGTTTTGTGTCTGCTCTGCCTTGACCCTCTATAATTGCCAGCCACTGAATTATGACTTGGAGCAATTCTGATGAGTCTGGTCTTCCATGCTTAGTTTTCTTTTAGTTTCAACATGTCTTATTTCTAAGAATTAAAAATATCAAATGTGTCCAGCAAATGCCATCAGTATATACACAGAAGTCAGTATCTGTACAATTATGCAGATAACTTACAAGTCAACCTATTTGTCTGGTTGAGAAACAGGTCCTGTGAGTCACAACTGGCAGCATCAGTCCAACATAGAATTCACCCTTACCCAAGCCTCAGTGAGTGTCTTCATTTTATACAACTCAATTTTGGAGGACCATCAATGAAGAATTAAATTACAGACCATCATACAGTAGCAAAAGGCTTAATTTAATCCATTCTATCAGTATTACAAAGGCATTCAGAAACTTATTTGTAAATCTGTATTTATTAGGAGCTTGTGAAAGATTCCACAACCTGGAAAATACTGCCTTGCTATTTTAGAAAAAATCCCTGTTGACCTAACTAAAATCTAAAGAGACATGTGGTTTACTGCTAATACTTGTTTAGATAAGTAGCTAACATACCCCTAAACTGCTTTCAACTTCTGTTTTTTTTTAACCCCTTCTTGATTTAGAATTATATCACATTTCTAAAAAAAATAAAAAAAATAAAAAAATCTCCCCATCCTACCGCAACAGCACCCTAATCGGTCCCAGCTCCCAGGTTATACCTAGTGACCTTGTTAGGGGTTGGTGGATCCTGCCAATCAGATAGCTGGTCCAGATTCTTGCCTTATTTGTCTTCCTGGCATGTCTCCAGTGACAAGAACTATATGCCTTCGGGCTTAACCCTACTCCTGAAACCATTTTCAAAACCCTGCGGCTCTGCTTCCTTTGTGAACCAAGTGTTATCCTCTAGTACCTTTCTAGACTGAGGCAGTTTACACAACTATTTCAAACAAACACGCTGCCTAAAAGGCTGTTACAGGGTTCTCATATAACTCTATAACGGACAAGGGGCCCAGTGATCCCTGCCTTACATTTTCTGTCCCAACACTTCTTCCTTAAAAACAACTAAAATGATTCAAAATAGTGTTTGGTTTGGCTAGAATTAATGTAGCTTGTTTCTTCATCTTCCTTAGCAAAGTATACAGAGCTTTCAGTCAGCAAAGATTATTATTTCATAGGAGGACTCTCTTACATTTTTATCAGTTCCCTGGTTGAGATGTTCATTAATATTTCTCTAAACAAGTTTTAATACCTGACAATAACAACAGCTGTTATTACCGGGAATTCTGCCCAGGAATCATAAGGAATCAGTGATCAAGTCTCCCCACTCTGAGCAGAGAGGAGATGTGTGAGGAGGGCATTAGTATGATGCGTTACCTGTCTTGTCATCTGCCAGACACAGTCAATAAACTGAAGGAAAACAGGTGATCTGTCTGCGTCTGCATGGTTCTTATCTCCATGGCCGACTCTCTGAAGCAAAGAATGAAATGTCACATGTAGGATATTTTACTTACTAAAAGTATAATTTGGTCAGTATTTTAATTTCTTCAAAACATCTTTGAAACTATTACAAAGTAGAAATCACAACTCTACCAAGCAAAAATTTATTAACATTTTCACACATGCCAACTGCCACATTACTATTTTAATGAATGAAACCCAGATTCTAAAACAACAGAGGAGAAACAATCCTTAGAGCCTAGATTTTTGTCCTAGAGATTTAACTTCCTGTGATAAGACATTCATTATGAAAGGGCCTGGACAAAGGGCCCCTCCTCAGGAGATAACTACATTAGCACAAATCCCAAGAACTTTCGGAAGTACTTGGATCTGTTCTTCACACAAATGAGGTCCCTCCCATGCAATTGAAAATCTCAAAGCAAGGATTCATTCAAAAAGTGGGGTATAAGACTTCTGGGGCAGGCTTCCATGTAAAAATATTGCCATACTCCTAAGATGTGTTTTGCTTCGTCTTTCCCAGTGTGCAGCATTGGTACTTGTAGTACAAATGCATACTGCTGGTGGCTGCCAAGCTGGGCTACAGTAGACTGTATGTATTCTATGCTGCAGATGCTCATGACTGAAGGAAGAAAATCAAGTTTTCTTAGACAATATCATTGGCAAAGCAGGAAAAAAAATCAATTTTAATAAGTCTTACCTAGGAGTAAACATTTTAATCTCCTGACAAAATGGAGAAGGCACATGTGTGATTTGCTATTATTCCATGCATCAGAATGCAAGGAAATAACATTTTCATGTTAACTATGGGTCTCATAAGACTTGAATATTTGATGGGATGGTTTTCAAAAATGTAGTTTGTTTTCCTTAATATAAAAATACTATGGACAGTATTTGTTGCTAATCATTTGAAGATCTGAGTTTTAGTAAACTTATGCCTTATCCACTTTTCTGATAAAACCACATACATACGCCTCTGGTACAGTAGAATGAAACAATAAATCAGGAGACTCTGTATAACTGTGAGCTAGTGTTTCCTGCATAACCAATGCATAATGTTACAAAAAAATGTAGAAAATGTAAGAGAACAAAAGAATTTAGGGGGTCAGAAAGATAAATTTTTTTTTTCTGGATTTCATAACCTTAAGAAACATATTATCATTTTCTAAGTTTTGACAGATTTCAAAACATCCATAAATCCCCAAAAAGGCTCCTAAAAAGATTATCTACCTATACAGTATTTTCCTCATAAACTTCAACAGATTGACTGTAGCATTAGTCTTGACTGGATGCCTTCTTGATGGGATGATCTTTATTTTTAGAAAAGAAAAGGAGCCCCTTTAAATGGTACAACTAGAAAGAGTAAAATGGGTGACCAAAGCAAGTAATCAGTTTACAGTTCTGAAACACACGACTCTTTTAAGGAAGAATGTTTTAAAGAGCTTTTCCTGTCAAGTACATTGTATAGAGGAAAATGGGAAAATGTTAGGCGCTGAGAACGATGCTGCAAGTGCCTAGTTGTGTCTGACAACTGACATTCCAAAGAGCCAACCAATTTTAAGTGCCAGTTTTTTGAAGTTACTTATAAACACTGCCGGTAAACCCTTCTAGAGACTAATACTGAAGAGCATCTGTGCAGATTCCAGGACCCACATCCTCAGTGCCTTCTACAG